>NW_019291771.1:0-49093 GCF_000500325.1 Leptinotarsa decemlineata | reverse complement strand
ATAGGGAAATAGTATATGAATTTGTTGACAAAGTGATAATGAATCATAATATGATATTATATACGGGGTGTTCCATTTGAAAAATCAAAGAAGCCGCTACTTTATAGTAGAAGCGATAACGCCGCTTCGTCTAAAATTAACGCTCATCATGAAAAGCCCTGTATTTCAAATAAAGTATAATAATTTGAAATGGGGAACAGTTGCTTTTGACCGAAAAGGACAACAAAAGTAAACAGTCACATAGATTAATTCCTTATAAAATTATTGTCTTAATGATGCGTCACACTTAGTACTTTCACCATTCACGTTCTAAAGGAGGAAGCTATGACAGTTGAGATTATGATAGAAAGATATCCACCTTGAATCAAATATCGACCTGGTTTTGTTTTTTTTATTCAACAAATGTATCTTAAAGATATTCGATCAGTTTAGTTTTCGGCACTGTACATGATATGTTTGTCTCGGACTTAGAATATATCTTTTTCCACTATATATCTCATCATATATAAAGAATTATTCATGAAGTCACTGACGAATTCTCATTGATACAGTTATCCAATATTTCTCAAATAGATATTGTTGCCACGGGACAAAAACTTTTCAGTGGTTCCATTATTTTGTCGTTATGAAGGATTCATGGGAATCTACCTGCGGAATACCCTTCAAGACACTGAAGCCCTGACGAAATAGCTTTAAAATTACCTGGCAACAATACCTGTGTGAAAACTTCTTATACACCTGCCATCCTTCCATCTGACTTTTTCCAATGTTTACCTTAAGGTGTCCGTACACACAAGAACAACCCATAAATAGTCAATAAAATATGAAATGCAAAAATATTCGTGGTGTATACCATATAATTCCAAACTATGTTTTGAGTTGAAGCGGCTGCTCGTTTTTTAATATCGCTCTCTCAAGACATAGGGTGAATGAACATCAAATCTGATCTCAAGAAACTGCAGTTATGTTGCCATGCTAGAGAAATCAAAGTTTCTATTGACCTTCCATCAAAGGATAAAATAAAAACTAGTGTTGGAAAAAGTACTGGCACTGTTAATTGGGAGGTTTATCTAGATTTTTTTATTAACTTTTCAGTGCCTACATTACAAATACATTTTTCTGATGTTAATCATCCAAAAAAGATAGATCGAACTATTTACTACCAACAAGACGGAGCTCCACCGCATTTTGTATATACCTACAGTTAGAAATTATTTAAACGAGGTTTTTCCGAATAGGTGGATTGGAAGACGTGGAACGATTGAATGGCCGGCTAGATTCCCCTAATTGACTCCTCTCGATTTCTTCTTATGAGATTATTTAAAATCTAAAGTGCATTTTAATAGACCAAACAATATTGTTGATAAGTTAGGATAACGAAAGAAATTAACAAAATAACCCCCGAGGTCATATAAAATGTTGTACCAGTATTGCAAAATCGCCTCGGTTATTGTCAAAAAGTTAAAAGTGGTCATTTTGAACATTAAATTCAATCATAAAGTACATTGAAAAATACATTCTGAATATTATGTGGCATTATTATCTTCATTCTACGTAAAGTTTTGTGATTCCTAGAAACATTATCAAAATTTTACATCCTAAAAATCAATTTTCTCAGTTATCATTGCACCAAACTCAAACTCCATACATATGGACCGCACTGTAGATTCAAACTAACTAATTCACTTTATTGTATGGATTTTCACTATGAAGGGTTTTACAAAACTCTCGACACGTGTTTCGCTATACAATAACTTTATCGAGTGTAAAATAAAAGTTACTTCTAAATTACAACTTATTTATAATCCAACATATTACCTAGCATATTACCTACTTGTATGCTAACTTTCTAATGAAAAAGTCAGGTATAAATTCAGTAACTAATAAATAAATTGAATTATCGAAAGTACCTTGAATATACCTAACTTTTCTTACCTGGAAATAGACAGATATATATAAACAGATTAGTTTTCAAACCTTTCTTTTGGAAATGGTTGAATACGTGGTTGTGCTCATGTCCCTCTGTTATCAAATATGTGGCGCATGAGGAATTTATTTTTTAATTCTAGGAAATTATATATGTTGATGGATGGATAGATTAGAATTGAAACATCCTATATTTTTATATCACTTGCAGTTTCGTCCTACAAGGATATTTTTAAAGAAATACAATGAATGTATGTCATATCAAAACAACAAAATTTTTACCTAATAAATACTTGGTAATTCGATATTTTTTGATCTAAACAGATCCAAGAAAGAGAATATTTTTATAGTGGATTTTACCAAAGACCCATTGATTTGTTATCAATGCGATCATCACTTCCCTAGTAATTTTTCACTTTAGATAGATTTATTACAGATGAAAGATGTTCATATATGTTAAAGCTAAACATGTTTTTTCTTTAAAACTAATGTCCCCAAAAAATATTTACAGTTTGAAATTCTTCTGCACCTAATAAAACACTATATGAAATGTATTATCAAGGTCCGTTTTCCGGTAAATATCTTCATAAAAACATACTTTCAAATTGAATGCACTTTTTGGTATGTCCTTGAGCTTTCTCAGTGATTCAGTTGTCTTCAATCGTCGCAAAACGCCGTCCTTTCTAAGCTTCTTCAATCTTGGAAACAGAAAAAAAGTCGCACGGGGGCAAATCTGGTGAACACGGTGGCTGGGCCTGATCACGGTGTAGTTTCTGCTCAAAAAATTACGAACAAGCAATAACGGGTGAGCAGGTGTATTATCATGATGCAAAAGCCATGAATTGTTTTTCCACAATACCGGACGTTTTCTTCACACTGCTTCTCTCAAGCTGCGTATAACTTAAAGATAATACTCCTTATTGACCGCACCACCATGTGGCAAGAACTCCTGTAATCGATAATCGAAGAAAACATTCAACAAAACCTTGACATTTGATCGAACTCAACGTTGTTTTTTTGTCTTGGCCCTCCCGGACTTCTCCATTGGGGCGATTGGACTTTGGTTTCAATATCATAACCACATACTGATTATTCATCACCAGTTATGACCCTTTCAAGCAAATCTGAATCTCCATTGACGTCATTGACCAATTCCTGAGCGATGCTTATACGACGTTTTTTTTTGTGAAAATTCAGTAATTTCATCGGAACAAACTTCGCTGCCATATGTTTGATGCCCAAACTTTCCGCAGCAACTTCTCTAGTAGTGATTTGACGATTCTTCATAACAATTTCCTTCACTCTCACAACATTTTCATCGGTTGTTGATGTGTTGGGACGTCCAGGGCGAGCGTGGTCGTCCACATTTTCTCGACCTTCTGGGAAAAGCTTATACCACTTGTAAACATTCTTCTGACTCAGAGTACAATCCCCATATGCCACTGTCAACATTCCAAGTGTCTTTGAGTGCTCAATGTCATTTTTTAAGTCGGTTATCAATATTTACCAATATACAGTTCCCCGCCTTATCTGTATCTGTTTGAGCACGATAAGCTCAAAAACTACTGAACGGATTTTCATATGGTTTTCACCAATGAAAAGTGTACGTATATTATCTGTGTAAATTGGTTGAAAATGACGATGTTATCCGTAAGAAGTCGAGGCGGTGGTTCTAGGCTGCAAGCTGTAATCAAAAACGATTTTGAAATAGAACAAAACAATTCATTAGGTATACATTGTTCTCCTTTCGTAAATTTACAAAGACTATCGCAATTGCATATGTCAATATTTGAAGGATAGCTCACTACACCGTTTATAAAGTTCAAATGATGGTAATTGGTAAGTTGATTAGACGGATACGATATTTATCTTTATCATATAAGTACCTACATTAGTACCTCAACATTTTATGCCCTCACTTCACAATTCAAATTATAAGAGTTATAGCAAAAATAAATTCCGTCCGTCCTGACAATCCGATGCAATACGGTCGTATATTTTGTTTTCTTCACGTTTTTATTGCTGTGTTTGAATGCATTTTATACAATATCACTATTATTGGTTACAAGCTAGATACCCGGTTTCGCACAGGAACATTTTATGAGATTTTGTTGAAGTTGGAATGAAAGGGTAAACTTCAACTTATAAGAGATCGGCAGAACTTGCTTAGTATACCTCTACCCATAAGAATATACTTCAAATATTCTGCTGCAATATTTCGGAATATTCCACAGCGATCCAGACTATTCTGGAATGTTCCACGGATATCCAGATATGTTGTCGAACCGGACAAACTATTGCCGAGCATTCCGCAATAATCCGCTTTTTTCTGATATATTGTGGTATGCATTGAAATACTCTCGAATGTTTTGGATTGTTCTGGAAATGTCTAGAGGGCAAAGCTTCCAAACTCTATATCATTTAAAGGACGTCCTTCAAGTAAAAAAGAAAATCTTCTTTTTAGGTGAGGATTAGAGGGTTACCACACCATTTAACTCCCTTGATCGTTCCACAATGATCTGGAAATTTCCAGGTCGTTCCCAAAAATTCCAGACCATTCCAGACATTCCACAAATTTAAGGACTATTCCGGGATTTTTTGGAATGTTGTGAAATGTTTTCAGATACCGTCGAACGTTCTGTGCTATTCTAGAACTTTCTAGATAGCGAAACTTCCAGCTCTTATGTCTTCATAAGCACGCCCTGAAAGTTAAAACGGAAATTTTCTTCATGAGCAAGCTGATATGACACTATAGCAGAAAAAAATGTAGGCAAATATATTGTGTTTCCAATTACCACTGTGAGATAAGTGATATTTGGTTTGAAATTCATCTGCTCTGAGTATTCTACTTTTTTGTGCTATGGAGGTTATAATTTATTGACTTGATTCCAAATTATACTACACGATATTGATCAATTTTCGTTAAATCGTTAATTTAGGGTACCTTAATTTTTTTCGAATATCATATAGTGTAGCTGAACATACAGGGTAGCTGATACTTTTTTCAGCACTTCTGATTCTACCACTTCAACCTTTTAGTGGAGGTGATAAACACCCTAAAATTTTGAAATGGTACTGAGGGTCGCTTGAAAAGCATTTTGAAATTCCCAAATTTGTTTCAAATTTGACCACAACTGAAGTTACTACCTTTTTTACAAAACTATCAGGCGAAATTTTCAAATTCGAAATAGTTCAAGAATTTCAAGAGATTCAAAATTGTATGGGGCCCAACGTTTTTACAAATTGTTGATGCAGAAAACAAACAACTATGTTTCATTTCAGTTTGGCCACTCTACACAATGCCGCCATCATTCGATTTTTTTCACAGTACTTAATCTTCGAAACATACATATGATTCAGTGTCTTTATATTTATTCGAGTTTGAAGGCCGTCGATCTTTGAAATGTATTCCTGACGTTTCGCTGGCGCAAGTGGCTCTCTTTCTCAGAGTACCATACATCTTGAGTTCATCTCCGATCATCGGAGATAAACCTCTGAAGAAGTTAGGCACTGGTGCCAGCGAAACGTCAGGAAAGAAATCTAAAAAGAGACGGTCTCGAACAAAAAAGTGTATGTGTTTTTAGAGCCAGGCGTGTAATTAGAACACCAAATTTTGTTACATTTCCAATTGACGAAGAACGCAGGTGGTACTAGATAGCTTAGCCGGGTGTAGTTAAGTATGGTGTTACCAAAATAGTATTAAATGACATTAGTTGAACCCAACTGAGAAATATATCCCTTAAATCTCCAAATATTTTCAGTTATATTTTGATCTCTTGAATCCTTGTTTCTAATCTTTGAAACTGCTGTTTGAGTCATTCAGGCTTTACATCTTCAAATTGGATCTTGAAACTCTCATTTTGTGCCTTCAAATCATGTGTCAGTTTTCGAGACTTGGATTCGAATTTTTGAAACATTAAATTTCTTTAGTGAATCCCCCAAGGTAGCCTTCAAATCTCTGTGATCAAACGACTATGTATGAAAAGGCTGCGGTTATTATAGTTACTTTATTCATGTGTTGACGTAATTTTCAACTTCTTATCTGACTAACGTTATTTCCATTTTTGGGAAAGTAATAACTATGATGGATTATATCGAGCGTATCGGATAATGTTTGTATTGACTGGTTTTTGAGTACTTGAATCTTTATTATTTGATTTGAAATTCTAGTTGTTAAGTCCGTTCAGTCCTATTAATTCACTCTCAAATCTAGTTTTTTCAAATTTTTCAAATCTTGTACAAATTTCACCTAGATGATACTCATTTCAGAGAATTCTTTATTATATATTTTCCCATAATTTAATTTTAACTTTAACCCGTGGGACAAACGCTTATTTTCATCGTTTTTTACTGTGATAATATAGATATTTTCGAAGTACAAAAGTTTATCATTGTACCAAATTGATTTCTTGAATTTGATGAGTAAACACACAATAAATCAATAATACAATGTGGTCCTCCTTCAAGGACTGAGTGAATCTCTTAAGACTTACCCGAAGGACAAACCTCACACGATGTCCTGAAGAGGGCATACTAATGATTGTAATCAGGCAGCCATGGTATGTACCAGAAATATTTTCGTGTTGTCCAGTCAATTTCTCACCTGCCTCAATCAGACTGAGCCAAAAGTTCGTTTGAACACATTATACCTACTAATAAATGGTCTGGTTCACGTTCAATTGCCAATTGCCATAACTTAAATGATTGCACAAACACCAAGTACAGTAAATTGCCTAGATTAGAACGACTGAAACTAGAAACTGTAGGTACTGTTTGAAAAGGTACTACTAACATTTACATCAGGGCAAAACAATCCAGAGTGCATTGGCTCGTACCCACGAATCAAAAATGTAAACAGCAGGGGAATAAATTACAATCAAGTAATAATGAGCGAGTTTATGTACTCACTGACTGGCCCAGTTTAATCGACTTCCGGAACGCATCAAAGGACTAATAAACATTTTATGGAAATCAAAACATAACACCATTTCGATAGAAGGAACAAAAACAATACTCACGAAGCACATGTCGCTCCTAGCCGGGTAAAAACTGCCATTGTAAACATTATTCATTTTTTGTGGTTTCACAGTAAACAAACACGGTAGCCACTGACGATAAACGCGCTAAACAAACGCTAGAACTTGATGGTATTTACCGAACGACTGCCAAATGAAAAGCCGATAACTCTGAGTCATGAAGCGGTGGAAGTCATCGTGGAATTCCACCAGGTATGCTTGCTGAAGAGTAGGAGGCCCTGACAATGCCGCTTAAGAACAAGAGAACGACTGCGTGTCATAGCCACCTCTGGTGAACTCGTTCCATTGAGGCAGTTAATTTAATTTTCAAGTGGGCTGCTGTCTTATGCGGCTCTTTCGCTTGTTATGTATGAGTGCGACTTGATGTTCTAGCCGAGATAGGGGTACTTCGATGATATTTGGCGTCATGCTTGGGATGCATATGGTGCCTTCGGGGCTCTTTATTGCAGATGCACACTTGAGTTTATTAAGAGTTGACCTCGTTATTAGGTAAGTAGTTGAATGAGTGAAAGTTTTTTGCTTCGTGGTTGAGTGATCGGTGTAGTTGCGCTCTGAATGCGTTTGTATTTTTATTTCTTATTTCTAATTTGCCAGGCAGAGTTTAAAAAACTCGGTTCTTTCTTCATATTAGGTAGTGTGGATGGATATTATTAGATGGATTCAGAAGATTTGAACGAAGAGAATTTGAAATAATATTCGAAAAATAATAAACATAAGATAAAACAAACAAAATTATGAAAAGAGTATCTGTAAAAAATAATTGGTCGATAAATACTCTTTTCGGTCTGTTCTATTGCTGGCAAAGGTTATAAAATTCTGAAAAAAAAGGCACGGAAATATTATATAATTATCACAATCAATAGGAAAACTTCAATCAACAAACTGAAGTATTGTGGTTTTAGTGGAAAAGCTTTGAACTGGTTAGATAGTTATCTTGAGCAAAGAAGTCAAAGGACTTAAATTTGTAATGTAATGTCAGATCAAATTATAAATGATATAGGTGTACCACAAGACAGTGTTTTGAGACCACTGCTATTCAATATTTATATAAATGATATCATCTATGTACGAGGTTCCCACAATATTAATTTATTTGCTAATGATACCCTTGTATATACAAAAAACTGTGATTTGAAAGAAGCTATACAAAATATCATTATTTCTTTGGAGAACATCGAATCATATCTACAAGTGATTAAACTCTAATTGAATATCGATAAATCTAAGGCAATTATTTTTACATCAAATTCGAATCAAAGAAAGATTGATACTGATGATGTTGATATCAGCATATTCAATAATCAACTCACAATTGTAAATGAAATTAGGTACCTAGGATTCATTATGGACCATTAATTAAATTTGAATACGCATGCTGAATATTCCATTAGAAATATATGTAAGAAAATGTATTTTTTCTCTAGAATTTCAAAATCTTTATCAACCTTCGCTAGACTAGCATGTTACAACTGCATAATAAGGCCATCCTTTGACTACTGTGCCACACTGATGTATCTATTCAACCAAAATCAAATAGGACAGAAACTACAAAATCGAGGTATGAGAATTACACACATCGGAAAAGTCTAGGGATATTTTTATAACATACTAAATATCATGAAANATTACGAGTGGGATACAACCAGCCTATCTTAGCAGATATTCAGTTCGAAATAGTGACATTCATTCATATAGATAACACAAGAACATGTAATACATTGTATATATCCCGAACAAACTTCAAGAGTGGAATGAATTCATTATTCTCCAAAGGTCTAGATAGCTTCAATAAGTTACCTGATGAAATAAAACATGTAAATTCCTTGAAAGCATTCAAAAAGTTATTATTAGAATATATCAAATTAGAATACATGACGAACTGTAAAATTATATACGTATATAAATTATTTATACATGCATAACTATATACTGTATATTAAGATTCCTAAAAATAAAGTCTACTACTACTACAACTATTATCTGTTGATTTTTTTCTTCCACTCCATCTGTGAGCTCTTTCTTTCAATAAACTCGATAATATTAGGTAAACTAGATGATATCAGATCTATGGTTCTCTCTCTTAACTAGATAATATAAAATGGATTCAGAAAATTGAAATGAAAAAACACGGATTTGAAAAGAAACTTTTGAAAATCAATAAAAATTCAATCAAATAAGGAAGATTCATTTAAAAAGTACCTACAGATAAATAATTGCTCAATAAATGCTCTTTTCGGTCGTGTATTGCTAGGAAATGCTATGAAATTTTGAAAAAATGGAAGGGAAATGACCAAAAGATTATATAAAGTACATTTGTTATAACACTTCCAAAATACAAATCATGAAATTATAAAACAACAACAAAAATGAATTAATTGGCAGTCCAGGCCGACTTCATTGATTCCAGTGGCGCATACGCTTTTCCAGCTGCAGAAAAACCTGCAGCACCACATCATCTGAAGATCTTGATCTGCCAATGTCCTCTCTCATAAAACAAAATGTAGAGTGTCTCTAGAGGGTCTAATAAATTCAATACTTCACCAGAACACCAGTCAGTTTCGTCTTTGACCAAGGCGTAATAATGACCAGATTCAATGCCAGAACCAGAGTGAACATATAACGAAACAAGGGAGATTTTGAAAGATTACCTATAGAAAAATATCTGAATGACGAAATGTTTGTTTTAGTGATATTGAAGGATAGCAAATTAGCATCACACCATTCAAGGTAAGATTCAAACCATTTGATCGTGATTTCTCTGCAGCCGTATTGGTGAATTTTTCTTAGCAAGATCTTATGATCAACGCGATCAAACGCCTTAGAAAGATCACAAAAGACCGCAACTGCTACATTACCAGAATTAAGATGTTATTCCATCGCTGTCAGTTTCATCGCTGTGGGATCTTCAAAAAATATACGTTTTTCAAAAGACGAAAATATAATTCAGATTTTTCCACACCGGAAATTTGGACTTATTGTCTTCTTAAAAACTCATTATGAAAACTTCAATATGATCCTGTTCATCATTTTTGAAATGATAATTTTTCAGTACGTCTGACAGCAAACTAGCTTGATAAAGAAATAAACTCAATATTCTCAATATATTCATACGACGTGATACTTGGCATGTTCCGATCTAACCGCAAATGAAATGTTGGGTTTTTTGAAAGTTATTTCAAATACTCACACGCTATGAATATTCAAACGTACAGATGAAACATTTAAAATAGAATCTAAAACCACTTTCCCAGCAGAAGTTTCATGGTTTCCAAATTGACGTCAGAAGAGAAAAGTGTTGGAATATTTGTATCTTGCTGCAGTGTTTTCCAATATTTTGTATATTGTTTTTCTTTAATTTTATTTCAGCTGCTTCATTAACTGAAAGTTTTTCTCCGAATCTGATGTTTTTATCAGATTGAACAATTATTTGTAAAAACGTGACGTGCTTTTACACAAATGCCAAAAAATGAAAAAATAATTTCGGTTATTGTTTGATCTAGGTTATTTTGTAACATATTCAAAATCACAAAAGCTCAGTTTCAAAAATGTTTTCTTATCATTTTTATTTTTAAACATGTTCTAATCGTAGTACAAATTGCATAAGTAAGGGATAAAAATCTTTTACTTTTGATTCAATTACCTGTCAAACTCAGCACGGTTGAAATAACTTATGACATTATAACCGAAAGTGAAGAATGATTTACCCACGACACTACTTGTACGACTTTCTTGATTTTTTAAAGATGTTTAAAGGTTCTTCTTCCACTTTTTTTTAGAATTTCAGAATAATACCAACGATAAGAGAATGCTGATTGTTCATCACCTTTTAAGTACCTTTTTGCAGAATCAGTTTAATAATAAAAATTGAAAAAATATATCAACTTGGAAAACTATAGTGAAAAACCGTAACGATGACCTATCCCTACAGTTTAATATCAATCGACAGTATATATCTTTAGTATATTCGGTTTATTGTTCTGTGAACACAATAGTAATTATTTATGTTCGAGTAATTTGTTTTATTACTACTATTGGAGAGGTGGTATAGTTTTTCTATCTCCTCAAAAAACTCCTTTATTTCTTATTTAGTCTAATAGAGATCACGATTTGATGTGAGTTTGTACCAAAAATGCTGTCGGGATTATTTGTTATACCATCAACGGGGTAACAACCAACCATGAAACAGGTTTTTACACGAATGATTGATAATTAATTTTGATTTATTGAAAATATTTGATAATAATATCAATTACTACAGAAACTTACGTCTTGATCTGGTGCTGAGGAAGTATTGACCAAGAAAGATATCTAAGGACTGTAGCTGAGGAATATAGTGCTAACGCTAATTTCAGAAACTAGCAGAGTTAATGTGATTTTTTTTTGGCAATGTTACAGTTTCCTTACTCTTTCCTTATTCTAGAGTAAAGAAACGGTACCTATGTTCAGTTGGAGTGACTAGTTCTTGATTTTATAGAAATTTAGTATAAGTGCTGAAAAGGGTTGAGTAGTTACACATCGACAGATGTGTTACGAAGGATTCGATACAGTATAAGCGTAACATCTCTATGGCCTGGATCGATTACCGTAAGGCATTTGATACAATTTCGCATGAGCTCATCTTGCATTTGCTCAGATGCCTTGCGGTACCCGACAAAATAGTGAGATGCATTAAACAGCTGATACCACTTTGGCAAACTCGCTTCACCATAACATCTGATCAAGTAAGATTCCAAACAGGGTAGGTCATTTTCAGAAGGCGTGTATTTCTGGGTGATTCCCTCAGTCTCCTTCTCTTCTGCATCTCACTGTTGCCATTATTCCTTGCGCTCAGAAATACTCGAGGGTGTAACTGTGGCACCCCCGGAAACCAGAGGCTCAAGGTCACCCATTTGTTTTATATGGATGATCTTAAACTTCATACCCCAGCAGAGAAGGATCTCCATCAGTCCTTGAGGGTGGTGGAAGAGTGCAGGCATGCTATCGGTATGAAATTCGGGAATGAAAAATGTGCAATGGTCCATCTCAAAAGAGGACGATGTGAGGACTGCGGAGGGGATGTGCAGCTCGTAGATGGAAGCATCCTACACCATCTGGATGCCAGAGGGACGTATACTTACCTCGGGGTGGTACAACGCCACTCACAAGAGGTGATAGCAGTGAAAAACTCTCTCCGCGGCAAGTATGAGCACACACTTCGACAGATCTGGTCATCGGAACTGTAGAGGAAGAACAAAGTTGCTGCAACAAATATGCTTGCCGTTCCAGTCTTACTCTACTCGTTTGGAGTAGTGAAGTGAACTCGGGAGGAGCTGTATCAACTTGACGTTAAGACCCGAAAAATGATGCATCTCAATAGGAGTGTGCATCGCAAATCATCCGTTCCACAAAATTGTACATCCCTCGACAATAGGGAGGCCATGAACTTGTGAGTTTGGAGTGTCTAC
Organism: Leptinotarsa decemlineata; assembly: GCF_000500325.1. Lineage (NCBI taxonomy): Eukaryota > Metazoa > Arthropoda > Insecta > Coleoptera > Chrysomelidae > Leptinotarsa > Leptinotarsa decemlineata. Next base: position 36,687 of record NW_019291771.1, on the reverse strand, counting down.
ATGACAGGATGGTACTGAATTTAGCCTCTAAAGTCGTCAGAGGTTCGGATGCCCTTCTCTGAAAGGTCCGTGATCAGATGAGAGCAGAAATTGGAACATTTTTCTTTACGGCAACTGCCCGAGCAGTTGAACTCGGTTTAGTTTTTGACACTGAACGAGGTGATCACAACTCTGTCACCGAGTTGGAACCCGTTCAGCAAAAAGCTCAGAGATCACCTCACTTCTGCTGAAACACAAGGATAAGCCAACGCATGAGGCCCTCTTCAATAACATTGAAGAGTTCGGCTTATCAAAGCGCCTGACTTTGGCTTTCCTCAGGCCGAGTAGGCTGAAGTCGGAAACTGAGGGGTTCATCATGGCTTGCCAGGATGATGTCTTCAATAGCCCAGTCTACCGCAGTCGCGTGATGGATATAGAGGTTCCTGACACAAGGTGCAGGGCCTGCCGCGAGGCGTTCGAGACTTGCACTTGCACTTCGCTCCGGGGGATATTGAATCCGTTGTGGGGAACAAGATGTGCCAAATTTTTGCAACTATTCGTTCCCCACCCCCAGGCTCATACAAAATAATAATAATAATCCGAAAAGAGAAGGAAAAACGGTTAAAATATCGAGATTTTCTTTACGAACTCCGCAGACTCTATCCAGACCACTTTGTCAAGATAGTTGTTCTGATTATTGGAGTCCATGGTGAAATGATGCTGAATCTCAAAATCATACCTGCTTGCCGCAGTAAGGTAGAAATTTTAGCCGGACACATGCAGAAGGCTGTCATTCTTGGCTCACTGCACTTGCTAAGGACACATGATTCTCGGACCTTATGATCACTTATCGCAGGGTGTGGAGAGTGGTCGTTGGTTTCTAATGCTGGCTCGCCCTCCCAAATGTATCAGGGCTTCAGGGGATAGGGCCTGACCAGCGCAAACTACAGTTAAAATAATAATAATAATAAATAGTATCAATAATGGCTTTTATTGATGGTTCCATACAATTACAACCAATCGAATGGTAGGATTCAATATCTGCGTATGATAAATCATAGCAGAGATAGCTCTTCCATCCAACCGTAAGAACAAAAAAAAAAAAGAAAAATAACAGTATGCTATCAAGAACAGTGCAACAGTATATACAGCGAAATCGAAATACAAAATATATGTATTTTTTTTTGAGCTTGGAGGAAGGTTGATTGATTTCGACATAATTTTGTCAGTCGGATCTATTTATTGTGAGAAGATATTCAATTCTCATTATTGAAGGTGTAGAGTTCTTCGAGCTTTATATTTATACTACTTGAAATAATCATTTAGATCAAAATCTAACTTACTTTGTTATAATACCTGTATCACGTATTAAGGAGTTGAGAAATATGCCAAAATAATTTTTTTAACTTGCCTGGGAAATACCTATTATACACTTTCTTCTGTTTTCATTCTATATATTCTCAATGTTGCATGTTCAAATTTCACTACCCACAAATCACAATGATTATATTTAACAACCCTCTAATAATTCACATAACAGACTGCTAACTGATGAGTAACAGATGGTTTATCGACTGTCATAGGGGTTTCCACGCTGTCTGCGCTTTCTTAACGTCAATTTACAGACGTTTCAAATTTCATAACAAAACATGATACTTTTTTAATATTTTTTGTTGGTCACATATTTTCAGACAAATGTTCTCTACGATTAATTAGGTTAGGTCATGCGTGAAACTAACAAGCTCTTAAGAAAAGTAATATTGGGCTAGATTTGGAGTTCATATGTCTGACCGCAAATTCAATCTTTTGTAATAGTAGGCTGAGATTATCATGTCTACAAAATCTTTAGTAGATTTTGTAGAAAAAATTTTGGAAAACACTGATTTCCATCGAGATATAGAAAGACTGGATCCTCCGGGAGAAGAAAATATTAAAAGCAAATAGTTGTTGGTTCACAGATGGATCAAAAACACCTTCTGGTTCTGATCCAGGTGTTTTTAGTCGCAGACCCACGACAGAGATATCAACCTGCCTAGGAACCTATGCGACTGTATTTCAAGCGGAAATTTATGCTATTGAATTGTGTGGGGAGAGATTGGAAGAATCCAACCTCATACACAAGTCAATAAAAATATTCTCGAACAGTCAAGCGGCGTTTAAAGCTCTTGGCTCCTACATATCAACGTCTAAATTGGTAGCAAATCACCAAAAACGACTCAGCTCGATAGGAAGACGTAACAGATTGTCTCTGATCTGGATTCCTAGCCGTACCGACCTGGAAGGCAATGAGGCTGCTCACTCCCTTGCAAAGGAGGGGACTGCAAGCAGCTTCATCGGACCAGAACCTATCATTGGCATCGCTTTAGGCTTTGCCAAACAAACATTGAACACCTGGATGGCAAGAAGATTTATAGACTTCTGGCAGACTTTTCCAAGATTGGCTTACTCCAAGACGTCATTCACCCTTTGAAGCTTGATACCAAATAGTTGTTGGACTATAGTATGGATGAACTACGATGTCAAACAGGTCTTCTTACAGGTCACTGTCATTTGAATCATCATATGTAAAGACTCTGACTATCGGAAGACAGTGTGTGTTGCCTCCGTTTGGAAAATGATGCAACAGCAGAGTACTTACTTTGTGCCTACCCCGCTGGGGACCGAATTTGGTTTTTAGATTTCGGCAGATCTTACCATCTGACCTGAAAGACTACTCACCGTACAAACTAATCGGCTTCGTTGAGAAGCTGAGTTTATTTGATCGGATGTGAATAGGTGTAAGCCACAATAAACCCTTGCGGGTTGCGGTGGAGGGTCGACTAGACCTACTCACTTTGGACCTAACCTAACGTATGTTAATATTAGGCAATGATTATCATGTCTGAAAAATCTTTAGGTAGTGGATTTTTCAAAAACGACTCAGCTCGATAGGAAGACGTAACAGATTGTCTCTGATCTGGATTCCTAGCCGTACCGACCTGGAAGGCAATGAGGCTGCTCACTCTCTTGCAAAGGAGGGGACTGCAAGCAGCTTCATCGGACCAGAACCTATCAAAAACTCGTGAAGAAGAAAGAGAAATATTCCCGTAGATGAATTATTCATATACATTTTTTTCCACATAGAATCGAGAGAAAATTCTTCCCAATTGTGAGCATTTCTTCACAACGAAACCACTTTCTCTTCTTCAGTTTCCACTCCAAACATTCTTAATGGAATTGGAACAAATTATCATATACAGAAACGATAGAAACAATACACAACGTACACATGTATTGTTGAACTGCAGTTGTATAATAAACATTATTAAAAATAAAACAAAAAATCTATCCTTTTACATTCTAATGTTGAGTATGAATCGAAAATAGCGAATCTCGCGAAAGGTCGAAACTGTTTTTTTGATATTTGCCTCCTATTTGCAGCTGACAGGTTACTCAAATGGAAAACATCATATATCCATGGAGTCACTAACAGCAGCCAACCGCACATTTGTGGTTTCAATTATCTTCTAGGCCTAGCATTTCTATTAACAATTTAACATGACCATAACAACAAAGAGGGCCTCATAATTGGTAATCCTCTAAGCCCCCTCTTAGCTGAAATTTTCATGGACAACTTCGAAAAAACTATACAACAGCTTGCAAGTTTCTTAAAATCTATTTACTGGTATAGGTATGTTGACGATGTGGTAGCTTGTTTCACAGGAACACATAGACAATTACAGTAATTTTTCCAATACATCAACTTCATTCATGGGAACTTTACATTCACAATAGAACTAGAAACCACTGAGAATTTCAATAAGGAATTGAATCTGATAAAACAAATTGCAGTTAATAACAACTGTAACCCGAATGTAATTCATCACATCCTCAATAAAAAACGTTTCAAATGAGCCACTAAACAAGTATGCCCCCACATAAAATATAGTACTGGCACCTTTAAGACACTCAAATGAACCGAAAAAGCATCAGATAAAATAAAAATTTCACATAATAAACAAAATATATACATAACATATAACTTCTGTGGTAGATATACAGCGTATAAAAGCCGAATGGAATAAATTCATTATTTCGGTTACTGTACATATTTTAAAAAATCCCGAAACATGTCGAATGTAAATTATAATTTGACATTCTTCAACGTAAAAATGCCACCCCTATCTTCAACCTCCTTCGAATGACAGGTACAGCCACAAATTTTTTAAAAGGGAAGTATAGGTTTATATTGTTTGAAAGGTCTCTTCATTCTCTATTCAAATATGTTATCGCTTTCAAGTTTCTTGCAACAATTCAGAAAAAATAAATTAAAATCATGTGGTTACCAAAATTCGATAAAATACACTCAAACACCAAAATGTAATGCAAAACATGATGAAATATAGAATACGAAAAAGAACTATGGATGTTAACGAAGTAGATGTTTAAAATGTTCACCGCGAACGTCTTGGCAAAGTCCTAATCTTAAATAAAACTGTCTTCTAACATTGTTTAACATGTCAGGCGTGACCGACCTAATCGCAAGCGTAATTCGTTCTTTTAAGTAATTCAAATGTGGGGGTTCAGTTTTGTACACATTGCTCTTTTCATATCCCCATAAAAAGAAATCTAATGATGAAAGATTAGGTGATCGCGCTGGCCATTGGATCGATCCTCGCCTCCCTATCCACCGATTGGGAAATGTTGTATCGAGGTATTGCCGGACATTAACTTAGTAATGTGGTGGTACTCCATTCTGCTGGAACTATATCGTGATCACTGGAACTTGACGGTTTCCTGGATCAGGACATAAACTTACTAAACTTGGAATGACATCATTTTGAAGTAGTGCTGAATGATTATCGCCATTCGTATTGCCTTCAATAAAAAAGGGACCAATGATATGGTTTCCTACAATCGCTGCCCAAACATTAACCTTTTGAGGGTATTGCGAGTGTTCTTCTCTCATCCAGTGAGGATTTTCCGTTAGTAGCGGCAATTTTGCCGATAGCATGACCGTTAAGAGTTAAGAGTCAAGTAAACTCATCAGAAAACATAACGTCTTCTAATTGAATGATATTGTTATCCAATATGTTTATCATTTGCTCACAAAAATAAGTTCTTCTATCAAAATCGTCTTCCATGAGCTCCTGAGTAGGTATCATTTTATAGGCATGCATTATATTTTCTTTCAATATGTTTACCATCGATGTATGGATAACATTGAATGTAGTGGATGCCTGTCTACTCGATGTATGTTGGTTTTCCTCAAACTCAAGCATCACATCTAATTTGACTTCATCATTCATTGCATTGAGAATTGATTTTTTTATCTGCCCCACATGACCAAGCTCGAGAAACCGCTTCTCTATTTTGCTCATTGTTCTTTGAGATACGGGCGGTAAATTAGGAAATTTCTCATGAAAAAGGCGAGCTACTTTCTGTTGTCTTAGGGTTTCATCTTCGTAACCAATCATTTGTGAAACTGTTATTTTATGTATTTCCGTTAATCTAACCATTTGTCAGACTTGCAGTTAAGAAACTGAGCAAAAACCATAACATTGCTATGGTTTTTGCTTACTTTCTAATTATCAATACCTCAACATAAAATACGTCTTGAGTATATTGCAATAGGTTTTGGGTGCATCACATCGAGTTTCGGTAACCACATGATTTTAATTAATTTTATCTTAATTGTTGCAATAAAGTCTGAAGAGATAACATTTTTGAATAAAGACTGAAGAGTCCTTTCAAACGATATATCACAAGCCTATACTTCCCATCCCAACAACCGTAAGAAGTTTCAGGTTTTTGAAAGAGCTCCTGCATGACTCTCTCCATCCCAGTTTACCAATTATTCGGACTGCCGACTTTTGGAATATAAAAATCCTTTCCACGGACGATCCCGTACCCCAATTCAAAATCCCGTATCGCAAATGACAATGAATAGTGGCATAGTACAGACTCAGCTAGATTTCAGCATTACAGTAGTTCGACAAGAATCTTAACGCATTACAATTTTTACCTAGTTTTTCACAAAGTGAGTCGATATGTGGTGTCCAGTTGAGTCTGTAATCAACTGTGATGCCTAATAAAGGCGAGGATCGATCGAATGGCCAGCGCGATCACCTGATCTTTCATCATTAGATTTCTTTTTATGGGGATATGTAAAAAGCAAAAAATGTGCTCATGAGTTATCATATCCACTGCATCACATCATTAACCTACCACTAGAATATGGAATGTTTCCTCCCTATCCACCGATTGGGAAATGTTGTATAGAGGTATTGCCGGACATTAACTTGGTAATGTGGTGGTACTCCATCCTGCTGGAACTATATCGTGATCACTGGAACTTGACTATCGCCATTCAAGTTGCCTTCAATAAAAAAGGGACCAATGATATGGTTTCCTACAATCGCTGCCCAAACATTAACCTTTTGAGGGTATTGCGTGTGTTCTTCTCTCATCCAGTGAGGATTTTATGTTAGTAGCGGCAGTTTTGCAGATTAGTATGACCGTTAAGAGACAAAGTAAACTCATCAGAAAACATAAGGTCTTCTAATTGTTTATCATTTGTTCAAAAAAATAAGTTTTTCTATCAAAATCGTCTTCCATGAGCCCCTGAGTAGTTTTCATTTTATAGGCATGCATTATATTTTCTTTTAATATGTTTACCATCGATGTATAGATAACATTGAATGTAGTGGATGCCTGTCTACTCGATGTATGTTGGTTTTCCTCAAACTCAAGCATCACATCTAATTTGAGTTCATCATTTATTGCATTGCCAGTTGGTTTTTTTATCTGCCCCACATATCCAAGCTCGAGAAACCGCTTCTCTATTTTGCTCATTGTTCTTTGAGATACGGGCGGTAAATTTGGAAATTTCTCATGAAATAGGCGAGCTACTTTCTGTTGTCTTAGGTTTTCATCTCCGTAACCAATCATTTGTAAAACTTTTATTTTATGTATTTCCGTTAATCTAACCATTTGTCAGACTTGCAGTTGAGAAACTAAGCAGAAACCATAACATTGCTATGGTTTTTGCTTACTTTCTAATTATCAATACCTCAACATAAAATACGTTTTGAGTATATTGCAATAGGTTTTGGGTGCATCATATCGAATTTCGGTAACCACATGATTTTAATTAATTTCATCTTAATTGTTGCAATAAAGTCTGAAGAGATAACATTTTTGAATAAAGACTGAAGAGTCCTTTCAAACGATATATCACAAGCCTATACTTCCCATGAACGACAACTCTCAGAAGTTGATAAACTTGTGCGAGCTAAGGACTAACGAGGTCTTACCTTTTAACGTGTAATTGCTAACACATCGATGTTACAGTTCAATTATATGTATGAAAATTCGTTTCATTTATTGGGCGAATGAATAATTCATCTGAAGACAACTGGAATGACCTATAAAAAATATTTTATCATCTGAAGATTATTCATTTTATTCCTTGTCAGATATGATTTCCTGTTCTTCGTGCATCATATCGACAGTGATGGGTAGGCGAGACAAATTTGTCTCAATCAATCCCCTGTCTCAATTCGAAATGAACATATGCTACAAAGTGCACGCTACGTTGAGAAGATAAGGGCATTCAGTTAGAAGAGAAATTACAAATATAATCCAGTCCCCATAATACACTTTTTTCATTCATTTTGATTAAAGGCCAACATTTAATTAATGCGACAATGAAGATTCAGGGGTTATGATAGATATTCATGCTTAGGAAATATAATATTAAGGGAACTTTACCTTTCCTTAAATTATTTAACACTGCCCATAAATAATTTTTGTATTGTCAGTAATGAAAAGTTTATCAAAATTGCATTTTTGATTAGTCTAGTAGCGGCAAAACAGAATTTTAAATGTTTCGTAAGATAACTATAATAAAATCCAGCGTTTTAAAATGGTATCAGTCAGCAAAGTGAGGTCACTTTTGAAATACTTTCAATTGGTCTATAGATTTCAAGATAACCAGCATAAATGATTATTTTTGTGAAATTTTACAATTTGCTTCACATCACTGGTGTGTATGCTAATCTGGATCAGGCCTAATTGAGAACCTTGAGGGACATCAGAAATAGTAAGTTCTATTTGACTTGAAATTATAGACTGCTTTTAATATGTTCATCAAACAAGCATTCATTGAATCATTTCCTTTGTCCGTACCTTCCAGGTATATTGAACAATATGGATTGCAGTAGTGAATATTCTCTGTATAATTTGTGTAATTGATGACTGGTCCATTTTGTGGAAAATCGTGATCACAGCAATGAAATTAATGGAAACACTCTTGTCTAATTTCCACTGGTGGCTTCATTTCTTCGATCGGTTTCGGGTTTTATCACATTATCAAGTATGAAAACAAACCAATATATTTAAAATCTGAAAACATGGTTATATATGGGGTTTGTAGGTAGGCTGGATAGGAGGTGTTTGAATGAACAGGGATACCAACTATACAAATTCAACACTGGAGATTATAGAAATGATCGGGATTGCCAAACTTATATATTCAAGAGTGGAGACTTATATAAATCGATAGAGGGCTATTCAAATTCGTTTCTGTACATGGGGATATCGTAAAAGATAAGAGATAGAGCATCGGCTGAATTGTGGCAAAGTTGTGTATTAGAGACCTATTCAATGATGTGAAGAAATCGAAAAACCAAAAAATCCCAAATTATATTTTTGCCTATAACTTCTTTGTTCGCAGAGATATTGAAAATCTGTCCACATTTTGCTATTGGTACTTGATGTGGGCTCTTAGAATATATTCATGAATATTTCATACAGGGTGTTATCTGACTTGGGCCACCCCCATCTTTGAATTTTTGAATACGGACCTGTATTTTTTGTTGTAGTTTTTGGATCGTAGACGTTCACTTCATACTGAGAAATTAAATTCAATTTTATATTTCGTGATTTTTCGGTAATATTCGATTTTAATTGTGTGAATTATTCCCTTTCAATTTACGGCCCTGGAAATTGGTTCACCGAGTTGAATAAAAACACAATAGCAAATTTCACGTCTCCCTATGTACCCTAGGGTTTTTCGAGATTTTTCATATTTTTTCCATTGCTCTGAGCGTTTTCCACAATGAACTTCGAATAAGAAAACCTTTTATGATTATCTGAAACATACCTACAACAAAAATATATTATATGTGTTTTGATGAGCAGAAAAAAAAATGGTAGCAATAATAACATTCGAAACAAACACTATAATCATAATGAAAATTGAAATGAAGTAAGGTATAAACACAAAAAAATTAATTGTGCAACAAATCTTCAAATTGGAGTCCTTCCATATCGAGACAAATAATGGGACAATAAGATGGTCTGCAAGATCACTAAATCTTATTATTTTGGACAATTTTCTATGGGGGACATGGAAAAATAGGATTTACGCTGGCAGAGAGATAGAAAATGTGGAAGACTCGAGATTGAGGATTTTGAATGATTCCGCAACAATGCAGCAAATGAGTGTATTAAGGGCAATAAATAATATGAAAAACCGAGTTTAATCAGATGACACCCTGTATAAAAGATTCATGGATATATTCTGAGCCACATCAAGTGTCAATAGCAAAATGTGAACATTTTCAATATGTCTGCGAATAAAGAAGATATAGGCAAAAAAATAATTTGGGATTTTTTTTGTTTTTCCTGTATATCTACAAAACCAAAAGAGCTATATTCGATTTCTTCACATCATTGAATAGGTTTCTGAAATACACAACTTTGCCACAAGTCAACCGACACTCTTTTATCGTTTACGACATCTTGAATAGCCCTGTGTATTGCGGGTTTTTAATTGATTTATTGATTTCCATGGCTCCCAACAAATTTATTTTCTTGCCTTTATCACATGTGTGTAGAATTTTGAGATAATCTTCACTTATCTTTAGTTTTGATCCTTGCAGATGTTCATACATTGTAGATTTTTTGTCCAAACAAACATGTCCACGGATACTTGCGTTAAAACTAGTGAAAATTAGACAAAAGTGTTCATTTCATCAAAGTACTCTTTGTATGAATATCACATTGGCAGATTTTGATAAGATAATAAAAATACATAAATCATGGATTATCATCCGCAAAATTTGTTGAAAAATGACGATGACGATGACGAAACAGTTTTTATTAGCAACTACTCACTGAACAAATTTGTAAAATCCTTTTTATTCTCTACTTTCAACGCCTTAACCAGCTAATTCAATAATCAGGAAGCTTCATAGACACGTAAGTTTTGTGTAATGCACTTTTCAATAGTGTTTCTCGAAACTTGATGTTAATTGTTATCTACTACTAATGTGCCTACAAGATGTGATTATATTCAGGAATGGAAGCACCACCGTCTTCACACGCCCGAGAACCGAGAAGCCATTGTATGTCGGAACACGTGTTGCGTTTTTGTAAAATCGTTTAGTGAAAATCTGACAATAAAAGTGTTTTTTGAATACGTTCAATTCGCAAATTTTGGTCATTGCGATAATGGATTGGTGAGCGCATTCCGAAAAACCGATGCCATGACCTTGCCTGCAGATGAAACGGTCCTCGACTTCTTTAGAGACGGTTCTCACTTTTGAGTCCACTGTTTTGATTGTTCTTTTGTCTCCGCTGTGAAGTGATGGACCCATGTTTCATCCGTGGTTATGAAATGGCGCAAGAATTCTGCTTTGTTGCTGTCGAACTTCACTGAACACTCAATTGAAACATCTTTACGACACTTTTTTGCTCGAGTGTGAGCAAACGCGGCACTCATCTTGCACACAGCTCTCTCATGTCCAAATTTTCAGATAATATATCATGCTAGCTCACGCACTTTCAGTCGATGATCATTAAGTACCGCTTTGTGGATTTTCTTCACCGTTTCTGGAGTCGTCACCTCATTTGGTTGACCACTGCGATGTTCATCTTGGCAGCTCGTAGGGCCTCGTTTAAACTCTGCTACCCAATATTTCACTATTGTAAACAAAGGAGCAGACTCACCCTGAGTAGAATCCAGTTCAGCTTTTATACTGGTTGGGCTGGAGCCTTTCAAATGAAAGTATTGACCCATTGCAATTTCCAATTTTCTCCATTTTCACAAATTCACCAAAATCGATGGCTGCCAAACAAATACTGAACAATGCAGCTTCTTCAAACTTGAAACATATGCTTTATAGAATGTGTACTTTCTGATAAATTCATACAACGAATGGTATATCGAAATTTCCTTTCCACACTCCGCCGACTCTATCACGAACATTTCGTTAAGATGGTTGTTCTGATTATTGCAGTACTAAGTGGAATGATGCCTCTCTACACTAGAATCTCAAGATCATGGCGGCTTGCCGAACGATTGCAGAAATCTTGGCCTGACTCATTGCTTCTGCTCAGAGCACATAATTCTCAGACCCAATGATCACCTACCTCACGGTGTGGGAAGTGGTAATCAGTTAAAAATGCTGGTGCGCCCATATTCAGATACATACACCTAATATTAATACATAAATGATTTTCAGATACCTGTTGACAATTGAACTGAAACAGGAAATATTCTGAAGAACTTTTGTTTTGGTTACTCGATTTCAAGATCGACGTTTATTCAGACACATTTTCAAAATCTGTATATGAAAGATAATAAAGATGCTCTTATATATTTTTTCGACATTATTATAGATACTAAGGGCCTGATTTGATTTGAGAGATCATTTTGCGGATTATTCGAATGAATACATAAATTCATTTCAGTGAGAATTTCAGATTTTATCAGTCCAATGAAAATATTGATCTATTTTCTGAAAATACTTTTATTGAATATGAGAAACTTCAAATTACACAACTTTCTGAAATGTTTTGATCACTTCCAATATTAATATTTCCCTCTAACAAATATTTTAGAGTCATGATGATGAACCATTGGACTCTAGTTTTGTAACATATTGATTCCTGCGTTAGTATTTTTTTTATTGAAGTTAATAACCCTGCGCTGGATCTGTAGTTGATGGATTTATCATTTGTACTATCGAAGAAAACATGACTAGAGGAAAATGGTGTTCATATGTGTGATATGTGATATTGAAATTTCGTGAATTCTTCAGTTGGTTCAATTACCTGCTCAACTACTGTGTTTGTATTGTAACGTAGTGTTCTGGGGCATCTGAATGAAATGAAACTAAAATGGAAGGAGATAATGAAGATGTGGAGAACATACTTGAATCTTCATTTCGAATATAATGTTGGAAATTGTCCCGTGAAAAATACTTCAAGGTGTTTGGTCCTTCAAAACTCCGCCATCGATGATTATTAGTGATCAGCCAGTTCATATATAACTATCTAATATTATTTGACGGGGAGAAATCGTCAATAGAGCTCAGTGAAAAGATCTCTCAAAACTTCAATATTCGTTACAAAGTGGTGGAACAACATTATGTATAGATGTGCCAATACATTTTATGCCCACAAAATGTATTTGGCTCAAAAACATGACATGATTTGTGTCATATTGAAATTAAAAACATACCGTACCATCAGTGGAATCGATTGAATACTCTTAATTTCAATTCATGACGAATTCAACTCTCTCCGTTGATTGACGTTATATTTAAATACCCGATTGCATTATATTTGTCTCGAATGAACCATCTGATAATAACAGTTTTGGACAATTATTTGAATAACAAAAGATATGATGAACGAAGGCGAAAAAAATACATGAGAATCCAGTACGATGTGAAAATAAAAATAGCAAATAAATCAACTGAACTGATATATGGTCGCATATTTGACGAATTTTCAAGAAATGAAGTCAGGATACTCAAGAAAACAAGATTAACCAAAAAAATATTTATTTTACAATTAACTGGTGGAAATTATATCACTAAAATGATAACATTTTCAAAGGGCAAAAGAGAAATGAATTATATCATATCATCTCAGAACCAGTTACTAAAATCAGAAGATTCACAACGCCAAAATGAAACGTAATATCTATACAATCAAGATCACAATTTCTATCAAGTCATTCCATAACAGAGAGCACTGATCACCAAGAGGTATCATTCAAACAACAATTCCTATTCAAATAATACCCTTCTGTATTTTGTATATTTTCGAAGATATGGAAATTGTTCAAGATTTCATAACCACAATTTTTTTCAAACAAGTATTATCAATTTCTAACTCATTGTTAGCTGTTGAACGACAAACTCTCAGCATTGAGTGTTCTCCAGAAAAAAAGGTATTCAAAGTGATATTGGGACATTCATGCTAATAAATTTCGACTAAGTATTCGTTACGGTGTACTATTTTCAAAAATGAGTACAATAAGTAAGAATCCAAGTCTTCATCCTACTACAATCTACATCTTAACAATCATATACCCGACCATAATATGGACACCGAAGAGAAGCCTCCTCAGCAAAAATAATTGGATTTTGCCAATACATACTCATTATTATGACAAGTTCTACTCATTTTATACCATATACCGTCATTATTCTTATGAAAAAAGTTGAAAATCATGTTTGAAAATCATATCACATTTACGAAGTGGCAGACTAATCTTAGGTATTTCTATATCCACTTCAACGTGGCAGCGAAATTATTTTCTGGTATACAAAAGCAAAATTAGTAGCCCAGAGGATAGCAACAATTGCATATAGTCATTTCTACGAAGCGATTTTTCCTTATTTTATTGTTTTATAATGCAACAAATTGACAGTTCACCCTCCCAACATTGTACTGTTTTCTGTTCAAAATCTGTTTTAAAATTTGTTTTTTCGTTAATCAGCTATCGCTCCCATACGAACGACAACTATAAGAAGTTCAGGAACTTGTGCGAGCCAAGGTTTAACGAGGTCTTACTTTTTAACGTGTGATTCCTAACACTTCTTTATTATAATTCATTTCAACATGTTGAAATATCGTCTTGTAGGCACAAGATTGAAAGACTAGCCAAGAATATCCAAAAATGAAAGACAATGATAATCTACTTGCATCGGAAGATTTATAATCAAAGATTACTCAATCCGTAATGTTTTAAGAAAAGTTCAACGAATTTTTCGAAGCATCGAACGAAAAAACGTACAACTTTGATATGTCGAAAACGCAAAAATTCAATCTTCCAAATCACACCTATTGAAATCAAATGATATTGGAAAATAGTTGTGGAATGTGAACAATTTATTTTCCGGTAAAACTGAAAAACATCATATAACATCACAAAGTCAGTTACCAAGTCAATTGAAACAAGTTCCAGATTTAAAAAAATGAAGTTATAACCGATATATATATATACCGAATGCTTCTAACAAATTCCATGTAGATTTAATATATAAATAACCTTATTTCCACAATAGAATGTGTTGATGTAGTTGATGACATTGAAATGGCAGAATTCAGTAATGAGCACTCATTAAACACATTTTCATTTATAAATAAACAACTGCTCAGAGAATTTTTTTTTGAAAGAAATGAAATACCTAAATGTTGTTTTTCTGAAAAACTGTTCTGAAAATATTTCAGATCATCTTTTAAACATCTAAAACACCTCTCTTGAAATTGATATTTTTCCAGAACAACGGTATCGATAATAATACCCATCCCCAAGGTACAAAACTCTCAGAAGACAGTAGATCTTCGAGCTATTGATATATTCAAGCTTTTAGATAACGTAGTGCATTAACAACTGATTCATCATCTAGAAAGTAACCAATTATTGAGTAGTGTACAATCAGGATTTAGTGGAAAACATAGATTTGACACAGTTATTCAGTGTGTTATAGATGATTGGATTGAGGCCAGAGATACGAAGGGAGTGATAGGAGCACTCTTTCTGGTCTTACAAAGAGCTTTTAACTGAATGACATGACACTCTATGTAGTTGATAGTTGTCATGGTATTCCATAAGACAGAATGTTAGACCATTATTGTTTACGCTGTATATCGATGACATTATACAGTCTTCTAGAAGTTGTTCAATTCATTTGTTTTCTGATGATGCTGATATTTTTTTCACCCGAACTCAATCAGTTGTGAAACCTATCAATTCTACTCTTGTACAAGTACACAGTAAGAATCTTCTTAAAATCAATACAAAGAAAACTAAGTTCATGCTCATTGGAAATGGTAGTGATTATTGCCAATCCATGAGTTCTAATATAAAAATTAATGTGGGTAATGAAGAAATCGCAGTTGAAGAAAAATTAAAATACTCACGAGTTATAATAGACAACATGCTATGTTTTGAATATAATGCCGATTATATAATCAAAACTACTGTATTCGAATGGAACTATCTTCACCGAGTTTCACAACATTTGAACAGATGGATATGAAGAACGTTATTTGATGTTTTAGTACTTCCCCATTGCAACTATTGTGGATCTAATTTGTATATATCAAAACAAAATGAGATATTTAGACTACAAAAGCTACAAAATAGAGGAATGCGGAAACTATTATCTTGTAATCGACGTGAATCTATTCAACATATGCTAGCAGTCCTGAACTGGAAGTCTGTTTCCAAATGGTCATGAACATTAGTGTTTATTTATAAAATTAAAATGGGTGTAGCACCCTCATATCTTCTCAACAAATCTATAACTATCAGATTCACTTACATAAAACGAGAAACAGAAATAATTTTTATGTGTCACAACTTTTGAAAAGCTCTTCACAAAATTCCATATTTTTCAAGGGTCCAAATGCTTTTGATGAATAACCTGTTTCTATTCAAGAGGCAACCTCTCTCTATACCTTTAAAACAAGTTTAAAGCGTCATATGTTGAAGTAACCTGTATCTTTTTAAGTACTGACTTTATGCTATTGCATTTCTTTTCAACTTTCAGCTGGGATTAACCCAAGTTGAATGTGTTTTGAATTTTTTGTGTGTTTTGTGTTGTAGGAATATCATAATGCATATTCAAGTGTATGTAAATACAACTACAACTGTATGCAACTGTATGATAAATGATCAATATATATTGTATGCTATTCATTCTATGATATACTATTCATTCAACATTCAACATGAAGAAGATCATCATCATCTTTCAGCTTCATCTAATATTCGTCACTCTATATCTAGTTATTCAACATACAATACAGAGTTGAAGTAACATAACATTTTGTACATATTTTCAAACTACTGCCATTGAAAACAACTTGCACTTTCCTCCGTTTCCTCCTACACAATTTTTTTAAATGAAGCAGTATCGACTGATGAGTCATCAGCTGCTACTTTCTGACTTCACTAGGACAGTCAACTATATGTGATGGTAGAGGCTATCTTATTTCATGAAATTCAACGTATTTTTGCATTCTTTGTTGAGCATTTGATATCCAAAAAAAATGTGTATTTGCAAAATCCAATGACTACAGCTGAAAAGTGGGAGCAAAAGGCTGATTGGAATCAACAACGCTCGATTACTTTTATGATAATGGCACGAGATGGCAGTGTTGCTCGGCCTATGATATGATAATGAATAAACAAATTGATATACAAGGCATTTGGAAATTTAACATCTGTTGTTTACACGTAATATCTATGATAGAAACAATTTATTCCATTTACTTTACTCTTAATGTATTTGCTTTATACATACAAAATAGGCGCTAAAGGACGATTTTGCATCATTTTCGAAACTTACCAGTGGCATTACGTGATTTCATGTGTGCAAATAAATGCTATGGCTAAACTTCCATGAATAGGGAGAACCTACATCATTATTCATCTATTATAACGCCTCCAATTGTGCCACATAAGTTATGAGATTATCTCTACTTTTTTTTCCTGACGATTGCGTGAACTCTGAACAGACACTTTTAGTGCAGTACTATAGTTTTCGAAAATAATGCAAATATCGAGAATCCACACATACATACTCACGCAATTATAAGAAATTACACCCGTCATTTTTGTTAATTATTTTACAATCGCTAAACTTATCAAAGATACAAAAATGATAGCAGCTCACTTATTTTGGAACTTGATAATATGATATATGATGATGATGAATCGTGAACCTCAAAAACAGAAAGTTATACAGTCGTCAGATCCTGACATGGAAATTGCTGATAATTTCTATACCATGTTCAGTGCGTATACTTTGCAATATGCAGGGTGTGACATAAGTACGTTAAAATATTCAAGTTACGTATTCCAGAGAAAATTTTAAAAAAGAAAGTCTGTATGAACTTGTTTCCGGAAATGTTTCGTTTCAGAAATACAGGGCAAAGAAATTGATTTTTTTTTTCGTTTTTTAAAAATTATTTTTGCAGAAAATTAGTAATTTGCACGAAATTTGGTACCCGGGGTTTTTTAACAAGAAATCATGACTTCGTATCAATTTTCATGTTACATCTAGAGGGCGCTGCGTACACAGAACACTTCCCATGAAAAAAATTAATTTCTACACCTATTCCAAGTAAAAAAGATAAACTTCCTCAACACGGCTGGAGGTGATCGTTTTCGAGATATTTACTATCGGACTATCATTTTCCACTTCTGGAAAATATTAGTGATGCTTATACTAATTTATTAAATTACACAACTCACTGGAAAATACTCTTTTTTAAACTAACACAAAACGTATGGTTTACTTTGGTATAAGTATGAAGTAAGGTAAACTTGGAGTATCAATGAACATGTGATGTTTCTCTAAATAGTGTATATTTCTATTCATTAATTGTTTCGAAGTTACTAACGATTCTGGAATAAAAGTGGTCAACTGAGGACTTTACTTCCAAACTGAACTATCTATGTTAAATTCTCAACAAATTTATATATAAATTAGTTACTCATTCGTTTTCAGTTTGATTACTTGTACAAAAAATATTCAGGAAACACCAACAATTTCCATGCGAAAACAACTGTGCAAACCTTCTCGATTTCATACAAGAACCACCCTATGGCGATATTCAGAATCAATCGGTTTTCACTAACAAAATTTGTCCTGATCAGAAAACCAATTCAGTGATGCACATATCGGGCGAAACGTCGCCTTGTAACACAACCTAAGTATATATCTGAACAATTATGCCCCATTCCTCAATTATTGTCATATCTAAAGTTGGAAAAACAATTATCAACAATAAAACCTAACACATCCACGTTAATAGTCAAATACGTACTTAAATTTATTATTTCAATAGGCAGTGCTTTATTAAACAATCGACAAAATGTTCTTAGCGGCCATCTTGGATCCTATGGCACTTCTCGTTACAACCACCCACATCATGCAAACGATCAGATTAATATACCAACATTATTAAAAATACGTAGGACATTGATGCTATCAATATCTGACGCGCTCGAGTATGTCCATGCAACAGTATTTTTTTACATATTCAAAAATCTATAGCCCTTTCCCCCACCGATGAAAAGGTATATATTATATAACTTTTTTTTTCTTATCATCTAAGCATGACGCTCGAATAAATCCCCATTTTGCATCATGGGCTCCCCTGCTATAGTGTTTTCTTTTGCCAAATATCAGTGTCAGTTATATAGTATCATATGGTATTCCACTTACGATTCAATTCCATTTCATAAAACTACGGAATACCTTACCTCTTTTCTGAGTTTTTCTACCAATCGCCTTTTATCTTTCCGCAACCGATCAGCTTCCTCCGCTTGATGAGCACTTCTCATTCCTGATATTTCCAATAGAGCAAGATGGGCGTCTTTTTCACTGATTGCTGCTTCTAGAGCTTCACGTCTGTGATGAAAATGTAGTTTTACTCATTTTATAAGACGAAATCATTAAATTAGTTACTTCGAAATATTGTTACCGATCTATTCAAAAGCAATGCATCAATTCTCAGATAGCAAAATGACCATTTTGGTGTTACTGATCAACGGTATTGTAATGAGTTTTCGACATCCTAGAACTCCCCCAAGGTGGCCATAAATATCACTCGGATAAAACGAGGTCTATTACGGGTGAAATAGGTATCAAATCATGCAAGTTAGAGGACATTCAGCACCTATCATGCACCTCAGGTCATGCTGAAGATCCTTTCATTTTAAGATATGATGTTTGATGACTATTGTGTAGAATGAAACGGGGATCTCATTATAGAAGGTCTGGGAGTAGTTTCTACATAATTATGAAGTTCCCAATATATTTCGTAATTGTCATCGGGATATCGGGGATCATTCTGAATGCTCTCACTCTTACGATATGAAGAGAAATGTGCTAGTTCAACACATCTTCTCTTACAATATGGTTTGGTTTCACAGTGGTTCAGCTGATTGTGACTAACACACTACAATAATTTCTATTAGTCTCTGTATGTTGTAAAAATTGTCTTTGTATTTTCAGGAAGCGAGTCTACTTCTCTGTCGAAAAATAATGGAAAACCAAACTGTCTCAAATTCATATTCATTCAAAAGAAGTGGATGTTTTTTTTTTCATTTGAACGAACAATCAAATATCTAGTTGCCATTGAATGCTGAATACATCACCAACAGGAGATACAAAAGCTCTGCAATAATATCCTGTAGATATCTATGAGACTTCCTGGGGTAAAAATGGTTGCAGGAATTGGGATATCCTAATGAAAAATCTATGCTATCTGCGTTCTGGTTTATTTATTTATTTATTTTTTTACTGACAGGCGAATTTGCCGGAATTAATAAACCAAAATACCTATAACAGTATGTATGTGAGCTTTGGCATCAATTTGCTAATTTCATCATC
The DNA here is from genome assembly GCF_000500325.1 of Leptinotarsa decemlineata. Lineage (NCBI taxonomy): Eukaryota > Metazoa > Arthropoda > Insecta > Coleoptera > Chrysomelidae > Leptinotarsa > Leptinotarsa decemlineata. Next base: position 17,014 of record NW_019291771.1, on the reverse strand, counting down.
TATGTCAAAGCTATTTTTCGGGTTTGTCAGTCACAATCTACAGATTTGTCTGCCTGCTTCATCTATAATTATGATAGTGATTATCAGATGAGATGAGGCACAAGTGTTTGTTGTTACCACAGCAGATACTACACCCATTCTTTGAGTCTCTCGTTTTATTCCTTTGGTGGTGGGTGTGAGTAGAATTCAGTGCATCATTGATGTTAATTTCCTCTTTCATTTTCGGTTGGAATTGGTTTTGTATTTTTGAATTTCTGTCACCTTTCTATATAGAACTTATTGATATGGCTTTCGAAAACAAAGATCAACAGGCGACCTTCTGTCGTATGTCACCCACATTTGAAATTACGCAATCGAGAAACATGGAGAGTCAAGAGCTGTTGCACTTGATATTTCTGAAGCATTTGACCATGTATGGCATGAGGATATATTGACAAAACTATGATGCTATGGCTTGTTCATTAAAATCAAGAATACAATAGATTGGTTTGATGACCACAACACACTTGTCTCGTCATTCCATTTGGATTCAAGGACATCGCCTACTGGTGCGCATCTTCATCGGCAGTAGAAGATTGCTTATCTTGATAGGAATCTACAAGGGATTTCGAATTGGGGAAACCAAATTCAATTCAATGACCACAACACACTTGTCTCGTCATTCCATTTGGATTCAAGGACATCGCATACTGATGCGCATCTTCATCGGCAGTAGAAGATTGCTTATCTTAATAGGAATCTACAAGTGATTTCGAATTGGGGAAACCAAATTCAATTCAATACTACAAAAACCCAGGCATCGGTTTTCTTCAGAAAGATGAATGTCTCCAAACCGGAATGACAGGACAGACAATTTTGCTTTCTGCTTCGATGAGCTTGTTGGGGGTTAAAACGGATACCAATATGTCTTGGCACAATCATGTTGCTGGAATTGCAAAGGCTGCTTTCCAAAAGCTTGGAACATTGTTCCGAACCAGAAAACTGTACACACCCCAGCAACTTTTGATGCTTTATCAGATCAGACCTTCTTTGGAGTATTGTTCTCCCCCTCTAAACATAACCTGAAGCTGCTGGATTCCATCCAGAAAAGAGCCATCCGCCTGATTGGAGACGCGAACATCACTTGCAACCTTGATAGTCTGGAACATCGAAGAAAGATTAGAGATTTATCTCTCTTCTATAGATACTTCCACGGACTTGGTAGATTTGATTCCACCAGCGATACCTATCATAAATACGCGACGGACTGTGACTACTCATCATTTTGAGGTTCAACTCAGTGCATTTCGAACTTCACTGTTTGAGAACCCTTCCATTTGGAGAACGGCGTTTATGTGGAATGAACTTCCTGAAAAGGTTTTTCCAAATGGATTTGATTTCCAGCGATTCAAATTCAATGTGAATCGCTACTTCCGCACAGGCATTGCTCTTAGAGCGTTTAAAAGATTTTTCTGCGGTGCTTGAGTTTTGTCCTGAAAAAAGATATATAATCCTACCAATTGTTTGTTTGCATTATTCTGTAGACCAATAATAAACCCTTTTCATTATTATCATTATCATTGATAACATCATCATTAGCATCATCATCATCATCATCAGTATTATTACTGTCATTTACTTTTTTACCGAAGGGTGAGCTGATCGGGCCATGAAGCCCTGACACATTGGAGTAAGAACGCTAGCATTATTAACCTTTGCTTTGTGCGTAATTATTATTATTTATAAATTAGCAATCATGTGTTCAACACTGCCGTTCCCATATTGAATATATTTCGAATATTATTCAAAAATGATGAATTGGTTATAATTTATATTCACACTTCTATTTTTGCAATCAACTTACTTCATATGAGTTAGCTCCTGTAAGTTCCTTCTTCTTTCTCCGACCATTTTGGTTAGCTTCGACTCTAACATCGTCATTCTCTTCACATACGGCTTGCAAGAGTGACAACGCATGGCTTGAGCTGACTGTAACGAAAGTAATCGTTGCTCCAACTTGCCAACCTGGGAATTGAAAAATATCCACATATCATCTAAAACAAGCAAGCTGAAGTCATCAATTCACTTCGTTCATTAAACTAAAACTCAAATGTGTTCACAACCCCAGTCGAAAAAGATTCAAATCTGTAAATTTTCATCCTTTTCAGGTGAAAAATATTCAGAGGAGAATAATCAAAGCTGTGTTATTCAAATCATGAAAAAGAAGTCTCTGTAGAACGAAACTGAAAGTGAATGACATGAAGGCGAATTTACTTGCAGTGTAATGAAATGTTCATTAGATTAATACGTACCATTGATGAAATAATAGTAACAAGTGAAAAAATTCAAACCTAACCTGAAGCAATATATCATAAAAATATCTGCAGTGTTAAATTTTTCGAAAGTAGATTGCTATACCAAAATTTTCATATACTGATAGAAATATCAGAATTGGCACTATTTAACCAAAATAAAAATCTCAAGAAATGGGTCAATCAGTTCATTTTGCTGAAATTAAGTTACACAATGGATTGATTGAATCCTCAGAACATATGTTTGTATGACCAACAACTTTCTGTTCAATTTTTGGGAATATTTATGATTTTCTCTAAATTTCTTCCAAAATTTTCATATACTAATTGTAGTAACAGAATTGGCACTATTTAACCAAAATAAAAATCTCAAGGAATGGGGCAATCAGTTCATTATGCTGAAATTAGGTTATGCAATGGATTGATTGAATCCTCAAAACATATGTTTGTATGACCAACAACTTTCTGTTAAATTTTTGGAAATATATATGATTTTCTCTAAATTTCTCCCAAGATTTTCATAAAGTAATTATAGTAACAGAATTGGCACTATTTTATCAAAATAAAAATCTCAAGGAATGGGGCAATCAGTTTATTATGCTGAAAATATGAGACAATTGAAAAAAATAACGACAAGAGTCAAACAGTAATTATGTTCTTCATAATAACTAAGATTAAAATTGAAATATTGCCTGTGAATTTGAATTAACTCCTTTCATGTGGATTGGATGTTGATGCTTTCTGAACAATTTTATCTATCATTATTTGTTAAAACAAGGTGCTGACTCACTTTTTTTAATGTATTGATGTAGAAATTTTTTTGATTGAAAGGAAAAAGAAAAAGGATCGAAGTATACGCTGAAAATTGAAATGAACATTTGGAATTTTGTCTCGTAGTGAACCTACATTTAGTTGACAAATAATAAACAATGATTGAATTTTTTTTATGAATTCAGCTTTTACAGTGGGTCATGCTGTATATCAATACATGTAAAATATCATTATATAGACATGTAACTCACCTTCTGCATTATCTGCTGCCTCTTCACCTCCTCGTCGTGAAGAACCGCCTCTCTCTCTGTAGACAATTTGATACTCTCTCTAAGAGCATCTTCCAGTTCACTTATTCTATTATCTCTCTCCTCCGCGGTGGATTCAACAATCCTCTCCAGGTCATTATTATTTTTCAAATTCCTTATTTCCTCCTCCAGCCTCGATATAACAGCGGCTTTCTTCTTGACTTCAGCTTCGATGTTCTCCAACTTTCTCTCGTACTCAGTGATGACATCATTCTTCCCTTCCAACGTCGTTTCGAGTATTTCTTTTTCTCGTTTGCTCTCTCTTAGAGCTTCCTCGAAAGACGAAAGAGTGCGTTGTAGTTCCTCAACGCTGTCTTTAGATTTGTCAACTGTCTCTTCTTCAGAACTGATACCGTTCTGATTTTCCTAATGGTAAGCAACGAAAACATACAAAACATAGCTTCGACACAACGCATTCATACGATCAACTCAAAGGTATTGGAGCGGATATAAGTAGTGGGAATGAGGCAAGATTGTGAGGGGGTATGACAAGACTAGAAAAAGCTTTTGAGGAAGCCAGCGGGTCCAGCCTGTATACGTACGCGTCCGGAGAAGCAGAATGGGAGAAGAAAACGATATTAGTAATGTGTGTGTTGTTAGTAGATATAATTTCGTTAAAGTTCCAGAGATGAATGTTCTTTGAGAGTCTTGATTTCATAATGAAACAGATGAATTTGTATCTAATCATAGGTGTCCCAGCATCAACGCAAGATTTGAATTAGCCGCTATTTACGTAGTAACATGATGGCAACCAAAAAAGAAATATTTTTCCAGTTGACAGTCTAGGAGTCTAGGGTTAGTGGAAATGGAGCATCATACGATAAAACAATGTGTCTTCATTTCCTTCATAATGAAAGTTTGGCAGCCGCAGTTCAAAAATTCCATACAAAATATGGTCGGAATGGTGTTTTGACTTTGATCCTTGAATAGATTATTTCAAAAATCACACTGAATATACTCTTTGTCTAAAAACAAGTCATTCAAATGTCAATATCGAAGCGGTACGTGAGAAACCACGAACATTGCAAATGTCGAAGAACTCTTTGAAGCGTATACTGAAGATCTGATTCTCCATGCACACACAATTCAGTAAATAAGTACAATAATTGGAGTCTATGAAACCTAACACAGCAAGGAGAGTTTTTTGAATGGATTATTGAACATCAACAAGTTAATGCTGAATTTTGAGCATAATTATACCAAGCGATGAAGCACATTCTCATCTTGATTGCTTTGTTAATCGACAGAAGTATCGCATTTGGCGTTCGATAAATAGTGACGCATCGTGCCATGGTTTGGTGTGGATTTTGAGCTGGAGGTATCATTGATCCATTGGGAATGGCCAAGCTCTCACTGTAACTGATGCTGGACGTCGCGACACAGTTGTTTGTGCCGAATTTAGATGGTATTGATGTGGCCAATATTTGGTTTCAACATACCCCCATGAAACAATTGAAATAATGCGTGGGACATTTTCAGGTCATGTACTCTCCCGTTTCTGTATCAGAATTGGCAGCACCCTAGATCGTGTGATTTCACACTTTTAGATTTCTTCTTGCGAGGTTATTTGGAGCCAAAGGTGTATGTCAATAAGCCCCCATTCACCCGTGTAAGAAAATTCAACGTGTGAGAAAATTCAATCACATTCATGCGGAATGGTCATGAAAAATTTTGAAAAAAGAGAGCGTTTGTTTCAGTAAAGTCGTAGATGCCATTTGCACGATGTGTTTTTACATAAACAGCCCTCTCCTAATCAATTCATAATGCAATAAAGAAAATAGTAATGAAAATAATAAAACTGTGTTTTCTTTTTTAATCAAATCTTGCCTCAATCATGGGACGACAATTCCAAAATATTCAACAGTATACCGAGAAACATACAAAATTGCAGAAAAATTATGATATTCAAATCTTTCTTGATAAACAAATGCTTTTACAGTCTATCAGAATTTTTCAGAGAACTGTAATCATTTCACCCTGTCACATGTCGTCGTCGTTATTATTTTACCTTATTTTCTGAGGTGTTATTCTGTGCTGTCTACACTTATTAGGTATGAAATACCATTGAATATTAGATATGGCTTACAAACATAACGATTACCTTACAATGAAAAGTGTTAGGTAATCGTTATATTTGACTGCTGTTGTTGCAAAAAATAACCACCGCAATGCAAAAAAATGAACGTTGAAAAATTTTCAGAAATGTTTGGCTTATTATTGAACTACTCGCATGAAATAATCAATGAAAATTCAAGATTATGATACATTAATCTTGGATCCCATCATCTGAGGTATTTGTGCAATATAGTAGTTGAGAAAATGAAGGAAAAATTCAAGCCCTAATCAAAGTTCCACCATCAAACTCAGATAGTCGACTGAAGGAAATTGGAGATCGAAATATTATTATGGATGGAGAGGTTGATATTTCCATTAAATTTATAGATTATTTTCCAAATAGAATATATAAAAATTATTTTACCGACTTGTCTCATTTTCTAAGTACTTGCGGAAATAAGAAATTACCTCTTCTTTTTGTGCTTGTTGCTGTTGTTGACTCTTCAGTTTCGTCTGTGCATTTTTGAGAGCTCTGTAATGAAAAAAATAAATGATATTCACAAAGGATTGGGGAAAACCAACAGACAAATGAAAAAGGATCAACATTTTTTCAGTAAGATTATGCATTAAAAAAACTGACACTATTCGCGGCTAAGATTTCTGCCTGATTGCCTAAGGACACCAATAATCAAAACAACCATCTCGACAAAGTGGTCTGGATAGGGTCTGCGGAGTTCAAAGAGAAAATCTCGATATTTTATTAGTCTTTCTTTCTCTTTTCGGACGATATTCGTCTTGCTAGGAGCTGAAAACTCCACTTCAAATATCGTCTTGCTCTGGTGGTCGAGAAGGACTACATCAGGCTTATCAGCTTGCATGATCCTGAGGATGGGGAACTAATAGTTCCAATAAATTTGGCACTTCTCGTAATATAGCACTCTGAGGGCTGTCTTATGTCGATGGATATAGGCCGTGACCGCATATGCTGGACATGCTGGTATCAAGTGCATTGGGGTTTCAGACGCCTCGCGGCAGGCCCTGTACCTTGTATCAGGAACCTCTATACTCATCACGCAACTGTGGTAGACTAAGGTGTTGAATACACCATCCTGGTCTCCAATGTAATTGAAAAATACCCCATGCATTGGCTTACCTTTGTGTTTCCGCAGACGTGAGGTGATCTCTGCAGCTTTTATATGAGCTTTTGTTGAACGGATTCCAACTCGGTGACAGAGTTATGGTCACCTCGTTCAGTGTCGAAAACTAAACCGAGTTCATCAGCTGCTCGGGCAGCTGCCCTAAAGAAAAATGCTCCAATTCCTGATCCCTCATGGTCTTGAACCATGCAGAGAAAAGGATTCGAACTCCTGACGACTTTACAGGTTACATCTAGTATCATTTTGTCATGTACACACTCCAAACTCAAAAGTCAACGCCCTCCCTGTTGTCGGGAGAAGCACAATCGTGGAACGGACGATTTGGGGTGCAAACTCCTATAGAGATGGATCATTTTTCAGGTCTTTACGTCGAGTTGATACAGCTATTCCTGAGTCCACTTCACTACTCCAACTACTCCAAACGAGTAGAGTAGGATTGGAACGGCAATCATATTTGTTGCAGCAAGTTTGTTCTTTCCCGACAGTTCCGGTGACCAGATCTGTCGAAGTTTGTGCTGTTACTTGCCGCGGAGAGAGTTCTTCACTGCTGTTACCTCTTGTGAGTGGCGTTGTTCCACCTTGAGGTAAGTATACGTCTCTCTGGCATCCAAATGGTGTAGGATGTTTCTATCTACGAGCTTAACATCCTCTCCGTAGTCCACGCATCGTCTTCTCTTGAGATGGACCATTGCATATTAGTCTATCCTGAATTTCATACCGATAGCATGCGTGTATTCTTCCACCACCCTCAAAGACTGATGTAGATCCTTCTTTCCAGAGGCATGAAGTTTTAGATCATCCGTATAAAATAAATGGGTCACCTTGTGCGTGCGTTTTCCGGGGGTGCCACAGTTATACCCTCGAGTATTTCTGAGCGCAACAGATAATGGCAATAGTGAGATGCAGAAGAGAAGAGAACAAAATTTGGGCTGGTAGGCTGTGGTCGTATGGAACTTGTAGTAACAAACATTTCGTCTGCTACTACAGCAGATATCATCAGTGGTATAAGCAATGACTACAAGGACAGAGGTTATAATATCTCAGAGTCAGTCTTTGAGACTTGACCTCACAATCCACTGGAGCTGTATGCCGTAGTAGTAGACGAAACGCTTGGCACTTCAAGTTCCTTTCGATCATAGTTTACCAGCCGGATTTTCTTCTCTCTAATTATAGAATATCTTTCATCATTCTTGGTCTACATTTTCTCACTCCTTCAACTTTTTCGAAACACATTTTTAATTTAATAAGAGAACTCATTTGTCTTGTGAGATTTTTCCGCTATATGTTCTGAGATGCTTACCACTTCTCATGTTTGTTGTAAAAAATATACGTTATGTTTTTATCAGTACTTACTGTTGCAAATCTGAGATCTGCTTTTCTTTAGCATTCTGTTCTTCTTGACTCATCTGAACCAGTTGTAGTAATCTCTCCATTTCTGTTGCAGACCGTTTTGCTTCCTCCTGTGCTTGTTCCATCTTCTTTTCAGCGTCCGCCAACTTTTTGTTCAATTCGGTCATGGCAGCCGCGTTTCCTCCAGCCTATGAAAGCATTGACATCATTTCCAGATTACATATTCAAGTAATAATAATAATATTGATAACCCTAAAAGGCATACATGTGTATATATTATAATTTCAAAAAATAGTAGGCACTGAATTCTCAAAAATGACTGACGTGTTAACTTCAATCTATTTGCAGTGGTGTACGAAAATTATACCACACAGATGATAAAAAATGAATGAAATTTATAGACTCATTTATGAAAACAATGTTTTCGTTATAATGTAATCATTTTCCTGAGAATTTAGTGCCTACTGTTATTGAATTGTACTTTAGAGGAAATGAAAGAGGATAACGAGTAATATGTAACAATAATAATTGAAACAAAAATATGATACCCAATAGAACTAAATTGAATCCAAAAGTGTTTCTGTTATTCTTTCGAAGAATTGATCAACTCAAGCCAATAAATCCAATTTCAGTCAAGTGTTGAGTTGTCTAAAATTAATACATTCATTCAAGAGTTTACTTGAGATATTTCCTCTACTTCAACATGGTAGCAGATGCACTTACCAAACCGTTGTTCATGCCAAGATTGAATGTTTTACGACAAACAATGGGATTGAACAAATTCGATGAGAGAGGGTGTTGAAAAACCACCATTTTCATAATTTGTTAATTTGTTTTCGTCCACATTGTATATGTTTATAGGTAGTTAAGAGAATAATTTTGACATAATAAAAATAGGAGATGAGTTGTCTAAAATTAATACATTCATTCAAGAGTTTACTTGAGATATTCCCTCTACTTCAACAATTCTGCCCAACTTCCAGTTATGTCTAGAGGCTTGATCATCAACCAATATGACGATATCATTTAATGCTATGGGTTTATTATCACTCGTCCATTTACTTCGCCTTGATAAGATAGATAGGTACTCTCTGTTGCAGCGATTCCAGAAAGAATCTGATAACATGCGAGATATTTTCCATTCTCTCCTCAGATTGTCTGCACTTGGATCCAATGGTACTAAGTCACCATCACCACTCGTCAAAGGTCGAGAGTTAACGATCTTTTCCGTTTCGACAAAACAAATTTGCAGTGTTTCTTCTTGAAGATTCTGATCATGTTTTTACTGTTCCAATCAATCTCTCCCAAGCCGCTCCCATGTGAGGTGAAGAAGGAGGAATAAACTTGAAAGTGATTCATCTTCCAGATATACAATCAATTAAATTGAAATGGTCCATTTCTTCGATGACTTGATATATTTCTCCTGCCGCACCCCTTAGATTAGTCCCATTATCGCAGAAAATAACATGAGGTTGTCCTCTTCTTGCAGCCATTCTCGATATTGCTTGAGGTGTTGAGGCTATTGGCTATTTCAAGGTGAATGGCTCTCACCGCGAGGCAGGTGAATAGAACTTTCCATCTTTTCTCTCTTTTGCTACCAATTTTTACGGAAATTGGTCCAAAGTAGTCCATTCCTGTATTGACAAATGGTCTGACTTCTCTTTCCAATCGTTCTTCTGGTATTTGTCCCATCATGGGCGGTCGTGGTTTACTCCTTTCAATTCTGTATCTAAGACATCTGGAGAATGTTGTTCCAACTGCTGCTCAGCCATGAATTATCCAGAAGTTTTGTCGGACTTTGTTCAGTACCAGTTCCGTTCCTCTATGAAGAGATTCCTCATGATAATGCTGGATGAGAAATTTTATGAAATCTTGCTTTGGACTCAATATAGCTGGTTGACTAACATCTTTTGACAACCATTTCGACACATTTGTTCGGCCAGAGAGAACCATAATTCCATCTTTTAGTTAAGGACATAGCTTACTACTTCCACTCAAAGGTTTTCCATTCTTGAGGCAGCAGATCTCTGAGGGAGAACTCTGTTGTATCTGTATCTGTAGAGTAGGTAGGGTGAGTGTAAGCCCACGCACTTAGGCCACATGTGGTTGGGCTCTATCGCACAGTGTGTTTACAAATTTGCCGGTCTGCAAGATAACTATGTCATCTGCGTATGCAATTGTGTAGAATCCATTTTTGTTAAGGTGATTAATTAGGGTATCCAGAACTATGTTCCAGAGAAGGGGTGATAAGACCCCTCCCTGTGGACATCCCCTTATGACCAGTCCTTTAACTGTGATGTCTTCTACATTAATACGAACACAACTCTGTTGTGTTCGTCTTTCTGGAAATTTTTGAACAAACTTCCGATTTTTGGTCATGTCTCACGGAAGTTGGCTCTTTCACGATTGTTTCTCGAACTGGCCATTTGAAGTTTCTGGAATTTTGGAACGATTTGCCTTGCCAAACTGGTCGAGCCAACCATAATGTACCGATAGGCTTCGATTCAAATCTTTGGGATTTACGCTGCTTCATATCGTGATCACGTCGGGGTCACCAATGTTATTCTTCCAGAAAAATTGATCAACTCAAGCCAATAAATCCGATTTTAGTCAAGAAGGAACTTTATTGACGTTTTCTACTATTTTTCAATCTTCAACTGACAAATCTTGTTTACAAAACAAATGAACACAAAATACACATACAGAATGATAAATAATGAGTAAATATTTATAGTTTCTATTTCATAATATTGATTATTTTCATGCACAGATATGGAATATGATACAATGTTCAAGCTGTTATTCCAGTCAAGTAGGATGAATTGTCACTAAATTTACCTTTCATTTTGAAAGTTATCCAATGCTTTGATTTTTTTATGGGATGGTGTTGGCAATCAGAATCGAATATATATTCATTTTTAACAATGAATCAATATCTAGTAAAAACTACTCGTTAAAAATGATTCATCACTATTCTCATTTTTGACAATTTATCTTTACAGTAGAAGTACTAATAGACAATACTCACTCTTTGTAATGAGTTTTGTAATTGGTCCAGTTGTTGCTTCTGTTTTTGTAATTGTTTATCTACATCTGCTAGTGCTCGTTCTTTCTCTTCAACTTGTCTACTTTTATTCTCTACGGCCCTTCTGTGGTCTTCCAACTGTTTTTTCACTTCTTCTACCATCTTCCTCTCTTCTTCGATTTGTCTTCTTTGCGCAGTTAGATCTTCTCCGGGTTTTTGAGCGATCACTGGAGCTGCAGCCTTCTTCTGTGCTTCATGTAGTTCCAACTGGAATATTTCACAGTTGTTTCAGTAGATAATTCGTTGAGAAAATATCGGAGTATTCAGGAATTGAACAAATCAAGGAAAGTTACAAGAGTCAGAAAAAAAAAGTTAATCAAATTGCTGGTATATGGAAGGATAGATCAATCATAGGAAAGACAATTAAAATAAAACTCAGGGACGTAAAATAAAGTTTTATTATCAGTGCCAAGACAGTCCATGCAATTGCGATGTTGACATATAGGTAAATGGTGGATCCCTTTAAAAACTGAAAAAAAAATAACAAATTAGGAAACGAATGAAAAGGTGTCTTTTAGTCCAGAGTGATATCATATGAGACTCATAACATGTGATGATACAGAAACTTCTACACATACAGAAAATAAGTTATGGATACTATGGAACATTATGTACGAAAAAACACGTAAAAATCTTAGCTTTTGCAATGTTTATTGTACTTTTTGACGAGTAATTTTATTTTCACTCAAAATATCAAAAATGAATGATCAAGATCCTACTGGAGTTTCATTGATGGTATTGAGGGAGGAAGGAAGAAAGCAGTTAAGTTCAAAATGAAGTCTCTACAGAGATCATGCATATAGTTTACTTTCATATACATACTGGAAGAAAAACTACTTCCATGTAAACATTGAATTACAAAAAAAAACTTTCGAAATAACTACTTTCATATAATAATAATAATAATGATAATGATTTATTTTCCCAAGGAACATACAATGTTTATAGCAGGGATAAAACAATAATTTAAAAACTAACTATAACATAAATGAGTAAGAACACAGCACAAAAAAGGGAAATCAGAACTGAAACTTGAAAATGCATATACCCACATATAGATATACACATATATAGCTACATATATGTTTGAATATGATTATCAACATGAACATAAATGCACTCATCAGATTTTTTTTCAAATTGATCCAGAATTTTTGTTTATGATTTTTTTCAAAGCATTCGGAAGCTTATTGTAAAGCTTGATATGATAAATCGAATTTTGTTTTCATTTTCATCAATTTAGGATTGCCTGTTATCTCATCAAGTGGTTGTGTTGGTCGCCATTGATTTTGAAAGTCAAATTAGAATTTTTCAGCTTATTTTTGACCAAATGAATTAAGGTACGTAATTTGAATTTATGTAAGGATGACAATTCTAATAGTTTTTTGGTTTATACAAGTTGACTGTAGGCTCCTCGTAGTTCAACGTGAATATATACCTTATAATTTTGTGAGATACGTACATCTCCTTTATGATGAAGAAAAGTATTTGTGGTCTCAATTAAGAAGCAAGTTTCAATATAGACAGATATAAACCAACGAAAAATTTTCTTGAATACGTCAAAAATATGTTGAAGTACAAAAATTCACCGAAGCAAAAATGAATTGTAACTTCTAAATAAGGTCACATTTCTGCTGATGAAGTACCACACACTTAACAATTGTAGTTGCTACTGAATTCATTGGCTCAGAATTGAAAATTTGTTTGAGATAGATTTGAAAATTCTTATGTTTTTTATATTGATCTGAATCAAAACATTGATAACGCTCCTGTTCAGCAGGAGATGAAAATATACCAGAACTTATGAAAATGACTACTGGTGAATATTTTAATATTTTATCGAATAGCAAAATTGTTACTTTTGTAATCATGACTTTTGTAATCATGATCCAGTTTACATCCGATTTACATAACTATTACTGGATCAACCTGAATGTCTTGAAAAATCCAAGTCCCAATACAATGTCCGGTTCATATTCCTGAAAGTTCCAGTCAAGTTTCGTTGAATTTTTCCACCTGTGCCTTTTAATGGTACAATGAGTCTATCGAGGCTCAAAAATTGATATTCTTTGGATGTCCAAGTTGACGGCATATGGATATCAATGGAATATCCATTGGATAAGCCTTTTCCCACAAAGGACGTCTCATGAATATCCCTAAGGTTCATTACGGACATCCATTGGATATCCAAGGGATTTTGTTCACTGTGTTCAGTGGTTGTAAGAACACAATAACCCTCAAACTTTTTTGTGTGAGCTGAGGATTAACAAAGCCTCAAATTCCAATGTTTAATTTCTAGCAAAGGTTAGACAATATATAGTGAATGTCCATTTTCCCAGAATTGGGATTGAACCTACATTACAATATCGGCAGTTTTATAAGTGAAAGCTCTGATCACTTTTTTAGGGGCCGACGTGATATATTAAGATGTGCATTGTGACATATTTCACTGTCGCAACTATCAAATCCATTGCAAGTCTATTTGAATTTATGGCGTGTACAATAAGGAAATCAGAAGTGGTTTGTAGGGATACAGAAGTGATCAGGTAATAAAAATGGGTCTCAAAATATATCCAGAATGCTAACATGAAAAAACATAAAAAAATATATAACAAGACGTACTAGATATAATATTATCACCATTATGTTGACCTATTTGAATATTGTTGGTGTTCAAAAGACAATAATACTGAATGCTGTGGTGATCACAAGCCTTCTGGAAAAATACTTTTCTGTTGAAGGGCTGCTTGATTTGCAATAGCTCACCTGATTTCTTTCAAGTTCTTGTACCAACATCTCAAGCTGTGCCTGCAGCCTCTCTTTCTCCGTGAAGAAACTCTTCACCTCAGCCTGGGACTTCTCCAGCTCCCTTCTCAACCTCGCCATCTCCTTCTCATCCTGCGGAGGCGGCTGTATTCCCCTCTCCTTCTGGTACTGGGCCATTTGCTGCAATTGCTGCTGCAATTGCTTCTCCATGACCTGTATGCGCTTCTGCAGGTCTTGGGCAGTTTTTTCAGCCAGGTCAGCTCGGTCCGTTTCCTGTTGGACGACTTTCCTCCACTGTTCCAGTTCGGAATCTCCTCTCGCCCCAGATTCGTGGAGGAGTTTTTCGGCTTTGTCGGCTCTCTGCCGGTGGGTTTCTCGTTCTTTCTGGACTGCCTGAAGCTGTTGCTGGAGCTTGGCAATTTCTTTATCGCGGTTCTCGAGTACGTCCTTCGTGCCTCGTTCCATGTCATGGGTCATTTTCTTCTGTTCTGCTTTCAGTCTAGAATTGAAAGATTTCATAAATCATTGATCACTCATTTTTATTAATGTTCTTCGAAAAAATTGAGCATTATTATTTCGGTAAGGCTATATAACTGAATCATGATGAGAACAACTGCAATTAATACCGGGTATTGCCCCTCCTTGTTCTGAATAAAGACAGGATTCTTCTCAGCATGAGGTTTGCAATCGTGTCCCGAAGAATGTTATTCCATCGTTGATAAAAAGCTTCACGGAAAGCCATATGATTCCGTGAACAATCCAACCAGATCTTTGGGTTTCTATCGGGTCATTAAGTAGGCCGAACCATCCCTTCTAGTCCAACGCAATGTAAGAATGGGCAGTGAGTTGTTTTGCGACTTCATGTATCAGTAAAAATTGTTCTTCAACAAATGTATTGGATAGAACTGAGTGCTAGAAATATGTTCAATACACGTATTGGCCGTGCAAGTTTTGTATGAACGTCTCAAGAAATTGCTTTCCAAATCATAAGGACCCGCCTTCAAAAGTCTCTCGTTCGATTATCATGCTTTGTTCATTTCCATAATAATAATTAAACAATTTTCACGAACATTTCCATTTCTAGACGCGTTCCGCTAACACCGTAGCTTCTTCTGTAGCTACGATGTTACGGTAGTCCATTTGACAAATTACAATGAGTGGTTGAAGTTAAGTTATGGTGTCTATAATGAAGGAACTGAAAATTGGAGTAGTTCATAGCATTTGAAAAACATATTTCGAACATTTTCTTCACTCAGACTTTTCTTTTGAAGACAGTTGAGTCCAGTAGATCAATCACCATGTTTGGTGGTGGTTCACGAATGCTTTACTGTGGGGTACGGTTTCATTGAAAAACTCATTTCCTTCTGGTAATATCATGTGGTTAGTGGATTTTTGAAGTTGCAATTTGTATCAACGTCAGTCATTTTTGAGCTATGATGCATTAAGTTAGGTTCACTAGTTGAGAAGATTAAGGTCACTGGATGGTTCGAGATTGGTAAGAAATGAAAACTCTCTGAAATGAAGCGTTACTGAAAAAACGTTCCAGAAAAACGATTGGACAAGAGTATTGTTTACTATACAGCTTCTAGGGTTAAAAAGCAACTATCTGTGTGACTGTTAATTGAACTACTTGAAAGATTATGAAAGAAAAATTGACAAATATATACTCTGTAACTATTGAATAGCACATAGTCGTTCTGATATCAAAGAAGCATGTCATGTTCCTAAGAGAACTCAAGATTTTGGGAACAGAATAGATTTTCATCATCTATGATCGAGTGTCTTCATGAGAGCATTTTTTACTACGGAACCATGACGTCTTTATGAGCTGATTGAACCAATAGCACACCGTGTGAGAATCGAAAATGACGAAGAACTCACCTGGCAACTTCCGCTTTTTGTTTCTCTAGTTCTGCTTCACTATGGTTGAGTTCCTGTTGGAAGTTCATGAGCATGTCTTGGGATTTCTCCAACTGCATCACTAGTTGATCCCTTTCCATAGTAAGCTGCTTGATGTCAGCTTCATACTTGATTATCTGTTTCTCTATCGATTCACCTTGACGACCTTGCTTGTCTAGCATCGCTGCCATTTTTTCTCTTTCTCGAGAAACCTGAATAATATAAAGGAAATCATAAAAATGATGGAAAAAATTGATTCATTCAGAAGTCAACTTTGATTGGAAATGAATTATAAACGAATGCTACAGGATAATAGATCGTGTGATAGATCAGAATTGCTATCATCAAATTGCTATAAACCACAATTCAATGGGTTTCGAGGTTGATTCATATTAATAATGTTATTATTGTAGGAAACCTCAATTTCAATGCTGAATAATATAAATAATTTGAACGCAATGCAAAATGAATACTGGCCTGGTTTTCATATATGAGATGATTTTAGAGTATCCATTCATGGGTACCAGTTAACAATGGCTTTCATCTCCTTCTCATGTTTGAAACTTAGATCGATTGAAAAATATAGGAGAAACAAATAGTATTTTGGCATATAGTGTAATGTGTTGCTTGAAACCAACATCATCTCAGTTTGATTATTCCCATTTGTTCATACTTATTTGTTCACAATTGAACCTGTTTGACAAGAGTGTGATAGACAAATTGTATATCCTTTGGTTTTTAATTGTTTCACTTACTTACTGCCCTATTGAAAACTAGGACTTCTTCTTGGAAATGATATAGTACTTATCTAACCTTATACTCCAAAGTGACCAAACGGTAATTTCTGGTAGGTTGATTAAAAATGAGCTCAAGTGGACATGTCATTATTTGATTCGACTTTGACTTCTAGTATATTTAGCAGGTTCATTTGGCTTGCAAACTATTCAATTAGAAGAAGTCTTCAAACATTTTGAAGATGTGAAATTATTTCCTATAATCATGAAATAAAACTCGAGAAAACCATCATTGATTTGCGAATGCAACCAGGGCATTTATGTATTTTTCATCAATATGATTATTACGAACTGCGTTTATTTATGCAATTTCTTCAATTTTTGAATAAAATCTTGATATTTGAGTTGAGAAAAACCACCAAACATCAGAACAAACAGAAACCTACATTTCAATGATCTTCATGTGAGCTCAATGAGAATCTTCGAACCCCCATCCCAAAATTTTATTTTCAATTTTTTGATGAACGTGGTAAATCATTCGAGCGAGTCATTAACATTTGTCCCGAGTAAAATACTATACTTTTTAATGACTTTATAT
>NW_019291770.1:32327-67402 GCF_000500325.1 Leptinotarsa decemlineata | reverse complement strand
AACATACAAATTATAATGATATCCTCAAATAACAAGTACTCTCGAAAGTTTCTGACGGCAGCTATTAGATTTCTCTATTCTACTGATAGTCCTGCTGAATTTGATGCTGCAACATTGGAAGAATTACGAAGTAAACATTAATTTTCTAAAAGTTTAAAGAATTTTGGACAGTATACAACTTCTCATAGTTCTCTGGAAGTTACAAGCGTAGATGTTCCCAAAGCAGTGAGATCTTTTCGCATCGGTTCTTGTGGAGGTCTTGATTCATTGCGACCGTCCAATATTCAAGATTTGCTAAGCTATAGTTGCGGTAGTAGTGGCCAACATCTTTTGAATTCTTTATCGAACATTTGCAATATGCTTCGTTCTGGAAAGGTCAATCAAGACATACGTCCTATTTTATATGGTGCTTCTTCATGTGCATTAAAGAAAAAGACTGGCGGTCTACGTCCTATAGCTGTTGGAAATTTTTATCGACGTTTAGTAGCGAAACTTGCTTGCGAAATCTATTTCGTCCCCAACATTTGAAACAAATGGTGGTTGCGAGGCAGTAGCCCATGCTGCACGATGTTATATTAATCAAAACCCTAACCCAGTTGAAAAAGTTTTTTTGAAACTTGATTTTAAGAATGCATTCAATACTATAGACAGGAATTTCATGTTACATTCGGTTGCTAACGTCATACCAGACATATACCCTTTTATTGAACAATGTTACAGTGAAGCTTCTTTCTTAATATTTGGTAACGAAATAATAATGTCCGAACAAGGAGTACAGCAGAGAGATCCACTTAGACCACTATTGTTCTGTCTTTTTATCTATCATATTATAACTTAAATATCCACTGAATTCTACGGCTGGTATCTGGATGATGGTTCAATCGGTGACAAAGCAAATGTGGTATTAGCAAATTTTCGTAACACAATAAGTCATTCCAAAGACCTGGGACTTGAACTTAATTTCGAGAAATGTGAACTCGTTTTTCTGGATGAACAGGACCCTAACATCATCGATCAAAATAACCTAATAGCTCCTGGTATACGAGTGATTGAAAAACCCAATTGGTTCCTTCTTGGTGCCCCATTATCTGATGATGCGTTAAAATATTGATTGCAAGAAAAATTACGATCACTTTGTGTCATGTCAGGACGTTTATCTATTTTACTAACACATGTCGCATGACGGCATGACGAACAGGGATTACAAAATATCGATGACGAATTAAAAAGGATGCTGGAACTCATCACTAATAACCGCATCGAAGACGAAACTTGGTTACAGGCATCACTTCCAGTTTCTAGAGGAGGATTCAGAATTCGTTCAGTCACTTCACTCGCTCTGTCATCATTTCTGTCCTCATTTTGCAGTTTTTCCAATCTGACAGAAATCATCTTACAATACCCAAAACCAATATCTGATTGTGTTTTTGATCGGGGCAAATCTCTTTGGGAATCTAGAACTGGTCAAACAATGAAAATTGAAGACATGAAAAACCAGAGGGCAGGGATGAACCATTACTAGATCAAGCAACTAGTATTTTATTGAAGACAGCTCCTGACAATTAAAAAAATAAGGCTCGTATTCTCGTAGTAACTGTGAAAGAAACTGGTGCTTGGTTAAATGCTGTTCCTGTATCATCACTTGGGACTCTATTGGATGACGACTCTTTCAGACTTGCCATCAGATTTCGACTTGGTACACCATTGTGTGTTCAACACTTGTAAATGTGGTGCATTTGTGGATGAATCAGGCACTAATGGGTTGAGCTGCCGTTTTAGCGCTGGTCGTTTATCTCGCCATTGTGCAATTAATGATCTAATCAAAAGGGCTTCAACTTCAGCAAAAATAGGTACAAGTCCTGACGAAGGAAAAATTCCGGATGGTATGACACTTGTTCCATGGAAAAACGATGAATCGGTTGTTTGGGACTTTACTTGTGTGGATACATTAGCAACTTGCCATCTTCCTGCTACTTCTGCGAAAGCCGGTGCTGCTGCCTCATTAGGAGAAAGTTCCAAACTACGGAAATATGAGAATTAGGGAAATAATTATATCTTTCGCCCAATAGCTGTTGAAACGTTTGGTGTTTTTGGCTCTGAAGCCAAAATTGGAAAAAAGGTAACCGATGAAACCCACGAATCAAGAGCAAAATCTTTTCTGAAAATATTCGTAACACCTGTTTCATGAACAGCGTAATTCAATGTTTATCAAATACGACATGGTTATTGGAATATTTGAAAAATGAAGAATTCATGAAAGATATCAATACTAGTATTTCTAGTATGGAGAATGCTTTAATCAAAACTTTTGCAGACGTCATCAAGGAGTTGTGGTCAGAAGATTCATTTGATAGAGTAGTCAATACAGCCTCCTCAAAAAATCTGATTCAAAGTTTTGCTCCTTGATTCATGGGTAATTCCCATCAAGACGCCCAGGAGTTTCTTCGTCATCTTTTAGAAGGTTTACATGAAGACGTTAATTCAATTGATGAGAAACCTAAACCAATTTTAACGGAGATTGACGAAAAATTGAGCGACAGCAGAAATGCACAAGAGTCATGGCTCACATATTTGAGGATGCATAACTCTAAGATTGTAGATAATTTCGTTGGTCAATTGAAATTCACGATGAAATGCACACACTGTGGCCACTCATCAGTCACCTTTGATCCTTTCTGGGATTTGTCTCTCTCCATACCACAAAGAATCAACCAATTGAGTTTGTGGCAATGCTTGGATTCGTTTACAAGAGAAGAACATTTGGATGGAAATGCAAAACCGACTTGTTCGAAATGCAAGGAAAGGAGAAAATGCAGTCCCTATCAGTCTACAAGTTTCCCTATATTTTAGTAATACATTTAAAAAGATTCTCTCCAACGGAAAGATTCAGAGGCAAATTGAATGATGTCATCGAATTTCCTCTAGAAGAATTGGATATGGAAAATTTTGCAGCAGAAAATGTGGCTACTTGTTGTTATAATCTATATGCACTTTTAAATCACAGTGGGACTACCAAAAGAGGGCATTATACAGCATACTGCAGACACCCGTATACTGGCGCGTGGCACAAATACAATGATTCACATGTGTCACCAATTTCCCCAAAATCGCTTGTGAGTAGAGAAGCATACGTCCTCTTTTATGAAAAGGATGGAACAAAATCGCCTCTTTAAGATAACCTAGGGAAAGTTTCTTTGTGCAATTATTATTTATTTTTTATTCGTTAAGTTCTTACATGCACCCGTTTCGTCAATATACTTTACAAAGAATACAGAGTGTATTTGGATGAAAAAAAATCAAAAAGTTTGTGGAGTCGAAAGTATTTGAGAACATAGTAAGTAATACAGAGTGTTGAGGTTCAATGAATTTATAGCTGGTAGAAAATGTTGAATAGACGGTGTTGAACTATTCAACTACTGAAATATGTTGAATATAAATTGTATCAAAATCGGGTCACATATTAGAAGGAGTTTGTGAATTCAGGGTGGTTGAGAACCTAAAAGTGATATGTTGTAAACACCAGTAAATAATCAAAATAAGTTAGGAGTTGTGATATTGGGTGTTGAAAATTCAATAATGATTACCAAGTGTTTGGAATCCTTGGGAATTACACATTCCCATAAAGAGAGAAACTCTACTGTCCAAAGGAACAGTAAATTTTTGATGAGAAGGTTGAGTCATCCTCATATACACTTTCAAGACAAAAAAGACAGTACAATTTCAGAAATACAATAAAAATACAGTGAAAGTTACACCTCGAAACATCAATATAAATATAAAGGTGAACTAGTTAAATTTACAGGTCAACCACAGTAATAATAAAATTTCAATATCAACAAATTGTTCTCATGAAACTTGTCTAATGAGTAATAAGCTTTATCGAGCAATTATTTTTCGCAGTTTTTCTGAAATTCTTATTGGTGGAGCACCTGGAGCGCTTTCAACCTCGGATTATTCGGGGAGGGGGTTGAAATTGATTGATTTTTTCGGGAATGTGTTCTGAATAACATGAATAAAAATCTGCACCTATTTAAAAGTTGTGCATTTAATTCTGAAATCGTACAAGTTGATGATTGCAATAACTTATATACTATAACATAGATTAACCAGTAGTTTCTTTTGTGAAAGAAGAGAAAGCAATTACAAAAAAAACGTAAATAAGAAACAAATGTTGTCTTCTATTACTATAACACAGATTAGGCTGTAGAATCTATTATTTTTTGTGAAAGAAGTGAATGTAATTATAGAAAATAAACAATTCATCAGTATTTGAAAAAAATATTGCAAAATATTGACTGCCGTGTTGGTTGGTGGTTCAAGCCCTAGTCTGAACGATCGATTTTCACTTGCTATCGTCCAACCCGTGTTAGGAATCACACGTTAAAAGGTAAGACCTCATTAATCCTTAGCTCGCACAAGTTTCGACTTCGAGGGTTGTCGTTCGTAGAGGTGCGACAGCTGGTTACCGGAAAAACAGATTTTAAACAGATTTGAACAGATTCTACTTCTCTCTCTTTATATAAAAGATGGAGAAGTAGAATCTGCAATTAATTTAAAAATGAACTCTTTAAAACTCTTTAGATCATGCAGAGAAGTAACTTGTAATTCAATGTTTATTTAAAGTAGTTGCTTCAGGAGGAATTTTTCTGTCAGTTTGTGACTATAGGATGTGCAATAGATTGACATTTCTTTTCATGAGTAGGAATTGTTGCTACTTTGCGCTTCTTATCACAATTATTTCTGATAATAAAAAAATTAAAGATTCAGGTATTGACTCATTAATCTATTGAAACATGTTGTCATTTGGTGAATACTTTTCATAATCATACACTTGATTCCTTATATCTGTTCTGATAATTTCGCTGACCGCTTTTAATATTCGACATTCCTCTTCTAGCCAATAGCTAACCAACTGGAGAACTCTACCCAATTTATAGCAATATTTCCACATGAAACGACAATCCACCTACACAGAAACGAATAAGAGGAACATCAAAGAATAATGGGATCCTATTTATTCGACATCCCAGTAGGCTGCAAAAGAAAGGCTAATCATATAGAAATAATCAATTAAGAAAAGGTAATCAATAGCAATCAAATAATATTGATTCCCGAATTGAACCAAGGTTGAACCTTATTACATACAATATAATAGATACAATATAATACACTAAAAATAAAAAGAAGTAAAAATTATAAATCAGTTACTGACGGGGTCGATTAATAATTGTGATGATCCTACAAAGACATTGCCACTAGCTGTATAATGATTTTTTTCCTTAAATTTGTTAGTATGATCTAATTTATCGAAAGCTTTTTGGAAGTCTGTATAGATAGTATCCAATCGAAATTTGTTTTCAAGTGCCTCATATGCTTTGTGAGTGTAAGTTAACAAGTTTGACTCAATAGATTTATTTCTTACAAAACCGTTTTGCTCCACCCTGATATACTTTTCAACAAACTGATATAATCTGCTATATACAATATGTTCAAATAATTTTGCTAGATATTGGCCTATAATTTTCAATAGACGTTTTATTGCCAGATTTGAAAATTGGAGATACTATAGATGTTTTCCATGCAGAAGGAAACACATTAGTACATAAAATCAAATTGAAAATATGCATCAGTGGCTGTTTCAACCAGTCACTACAAGCTTTGATGATGTATGCCATCCACTTCTGCTGATTTTTTAGGTTTCAGTTTTTTTACGGCGTAGATAAAGTCTGAATCGGTAATTGTATGTAATGAAAAACTTAACGTTACTTTTGTTGTTACTCAAATCAAAATTCAAATTATATTTGGGTTTGATGATGGAAAACACTGAGGAGAAAACATTTGCAAAACTATCTACTGTTTCTTCATCTTTAACTGTTTTTCCTTTATATGTAAATTCACCTTCACTTGAAGAGGTATTCCTCTTGATTCCTCTTGATTCCAAAAATATGCTATATTTTCTGCTAACTTTTGTTCAAGGTTTTTGAAATATTTTTTTTTCTATTCTCATCAAATTCCGAACTGTTTTTCTCAAATTTTTATATCTGTCATTAAAAAAAATCGTAAATCGTAATTTTCAAAATTTTTCCTTCTCTTTCAAGTTATCTTTAATCTCTTTAGTGAACCATATTGGAAACCGTTTTTTATCATATACTGTACACTTACGCTAGTTGCACACACACCGATTTTGGACGGCCAGTATAAAATCGGATATTTCATTGGTAGCGGGTGCTTACACACTCACCGGATTTTTATGGGTCGAACAATCAGTTGCTTTGTTGTCGTAATTATCACGCACTACCAAAACGAAGTTAATGCGTAGTAACTACAATTTCACCGAGCATTCGAGACTGGAATGGTCGGTAAAACACCGGTGAGTATGCAAGAGTGTATTTAATCATGTACGCCACTACTTCCCGGTACTGCCTGCGATACAGTGGCAGTGGACGGCTGCTCACCGGTATTTTACCGGCGACGATCATCGGTCGGCGTGTGTGCAAGGTCCCGTTCCCACATGTGGTTCACTATTGGAATTTGGACGACCGGTACAAAATCGGCCGTCCAAAATCGGTGTGTGTGTGCAACTAGCGTTAGGTACACAAACTTCCACTATTTCATTCCAAACGTAATAGAATTCTCCTAAGGCTCTGTTTACCTCTACTTTTTCCTCAAAGATTTTACTCCAGTTAGCTTTCCTAATACAGTGAGTCATAATTTCAAAATCAGCTTTTTTGAAAATATATATTAATACTTGAGGAGTATTTTTATCCGGTATATTACCAAAACCATCATCAATTGATATACTCAGGGCAGGATGATACATATCTTCTTTAACTAGAGGCAATTCGTCCCTACTCACTTTGCACCTGCTTGTGTTATTTTCCGAAGTGATTACCAAATCTAATGTTTTGTTCTGGAAGTTTTTAACATCATTGAATAACCCAAAACTATTGAATTCCATGAAATCTTGAAAACTAGTTATTATACTATTTGAGATACTATAGTCATAATTTACACCTCTAACAGAGCTAATATTAAAATCTCCCATTATGAAAGTGTTACTTATACGCTATAAGAGCATCCCGGAGGAACATAAATGCCACATAATGTATATTTAACTCCACTCACCTTGATTTGCATTATAACTGCTTCAAAAGTTGTACTGTTTTTTGACCTTTAATATTTTATATTTTTTTTCTCACATCTATCAGCACCCCACCCCCTTGACTTATTTGCGAGTTCAAGGTCTCTATTGGCTCTGATTATATTGAATTGCAATCCACTATTTCGCCATCTAGTATCCCCTCTTGCAGCCATGTCTCAACAGCAATTATTACATCATAGTCACCCTGGGCAATACCTCTGAAAAAATCATCACACTTAGTATTCAATCCCCGACAATTTTGGTAGTATACATTTAGTGCATGTGACATTTCAATATATCTTAATGCAAGCTCTCTTCACAATAACAAAATCAAACTTTTACTGTCTGCAAACCATTTCTGTTTAGTTTCATTTCGATATTATCTATTTTCTCACCGATTTTGGTAATTTTCTCTTCAATTGTGCTAGTCAGTCTGGATACGAATTTGGTGCTCAAAGATTCTAACATGCTCTCGTCTATCATATTGGGATTATTAGTACTTCTTGTACGCTGACTCATTTCCTCACTTGTAATAGCTGGCAACAATGTACTGAATTTTACCAGTTAATTAATTAACCACAACTAACAACTTTGGCACAAACTCCTCAAAATTTAAAATCTATATTATCAAACTCT
Organism: Leptinotarsa decemlineata; assembly: GCF_000500325.1. Lineage (NCBI taxonomy): Eukaryota > Metazoa > Arthropoda > Insecta > Coleoptera > Chrysomelidae > Leptinotarsa > Leptinotarsa decemlineata. The sequence continues at coordinate 59,625 of NW_019291770.1, read as the reverse complement.
TTCTGATGACACTGGAAATTCCACCAAAAATTTTGGACTCAAAATACCACTTAATTTCGAAAAATAGTGGAGAGCTCACATGTACGACGTTCACAGCGACGACAGCGCTGTGAACGCGACAGTATTGTAGGCTTTACCGATGTCCAAAAAACCATTGTAATGTCGTTTTTATTGATTTTCGCATCTTTCAAAAGATCATTAAGAATGGAATTATTCATATGAAATCAAGGAAGACCTGTGAATCCTCTTTGATTTTTATTGATTGTTATATACTTTCTGTATCTACTGTCAATTTTTTTATAATTTTTGTCAGGATGAAAATAGGTCATTTCTCAGGTAAAATCTTGATTTTTATGAATGAGTACTGTTTTTTCTTCTCTGAAATGTTGAAAAATGAACACCCTATTCGAAATGATGATTGCAAATTTTGATCAACCGTGTTTATCTGTTTTTTTAAAAGAACGTTGACTATTATTATGCGATCTGGACCCGAAGAAAGAAGTATCGATTTTGATTTCATTCAAATATATTCGTTATTGATAATGGTCGAAGTTATTGTAAATGTCATATTATGGATAGAAATTAAAAAGTATTATTGATACCTATTGGTACACATTTTTTGAATAATGAAATGCTCTAAATTCCGATTTAAAGTCGGAGTTCAACAAAATTCCGAGATCAAACTTCCGAAATTGAAGTTGGAATTTATTGATGATAATTTTGTTAAATTTCGATTCCACTTTCGCAATTTCGACTTTGAACGTATTGATGACCTTCAAGTAAATTTGGCGGAAGAATGTAATATACTTCAGAAATCCAGTTCAGTTATATAATTGAATTACTGACGTGAACATTCATAAAAGTATCCAACTATCCAGTTTCATTACAAAAAATGAACGTTTTCAAATGCGATTTACTGCAAACGGCAACAGCAAGTTGAACTGAAGGCTACGTGACGTTTTGGACAAGAGGTAAATCCGAATGCTGGACTCCTATTGGTTGACAGGTTTAACACACCTTCTACGCTAGTGATTCGCATTCCGGTATTAAAATCGCGTTATGTTATTTATTCAAGCAAGATATTGCAGAACAGGTCGTGGAATATTGAATATTAACGATGAATATTTAATTAAAATATAGTCAAAAAATGCCTAGTACTTCGTGTATAGTAATACGAATTATGAAAATCGTTCGTTTATCCCAAACTAGTAATCAAATTCAACTTCCATTTTTTAATTCCCTTTTCTGGAGTTTCTTTCCTAAATCAGAATATGAATGAATCAGTTCATAATCTTTATCGTTATCCATGCTTTCAAAAATGAGATTTTCATACTTCAGTACGTAGGTATATGTACTAACATAACCATTCGATAATGATCAAGCCCTGTTATGTAGGGTCATTCAATAATAGTAGGTAATAGTAATTTCATTAGTTCGGACTTCCATTGTCTGATATTATATAATATGAAAGAACAAATAAAAATGAAAATTAAAAATAATAGCTGAAAATAAGAATTATATTGAGTCATCACTCGAGGACGAGTGTGGATACTAATAATCGAAACGTCGTGAAGTAACCTGGCTCGACTCGAAACCACCTTCAAAGTAATAGTAATGAAACAACTTCATTCACTATTGATGTCAAGATATCGAAGTCGCTACCAACTTCTTCTTAATGGAAAGGGCAGTCTTGTATTATTTAGTTTGTTGGTATTTTAACTCTCTATCCAATATTTTTTGTTTTTGAAAATCGTATCAATCATTCCTTAGTAATGACCAGTTTCAAAAATTTATAAACAAATGATAAATACAATAATTAACAAAATAGACAGAAAACCTACTCCAGCTCATTTCTATGTATATGTTCAATATGTTTACCGTTTACGAATTCATTTAATATTACTTTTCTAGCGACCCGCCCTGGCTCCGCACGGATGGAATACTGATACTAAATATAGATATAAACAGGTGCGATCGCTGCTAATCATAAAGTGATATAGGGCGAAGCGCCACCCCCCATGCCCCTATCGGGTTGAGTGCATTATGTTGAAATCTTCCCCATACGATTACTGTGTGCAGAACATCCCATCTCGTCCATCCACCCCCGCTGCTTTGGAGCGGTCCTCAATTTACTGATGTGCACTTCAGCAAGATTGACATCTGAGCTTTGGTCGAAAGTCAGCGTCTAGGTGCTTTTACTTTCTGATCTGATGTATTGTTTTATCTTGACTTTCCTAACTGAATTTTTCCATGGGGTCCCCAAAAACTAACCGGAGACTATTGTTTTAAAAAGGAGATCGCGGTCGAGTGTTTCTCGTTGATCCTGAAAAGGAAGTTTTTGTTATCTGTTAGAAAAATTTTATACTTACAGGTGCTACCTGACAGCGACTCTCGAAGGTGGTCGTTGGTTCTGCTTGGTTGGCCTTCTATGCTTGTCTCTCTCTCTCGAAATCTGGGGCCATCCCTGTTTAGTGCATTGTGTAGATCGTTTAGCTCTGGATTGTCGTGCGCTCGAATTCTGTCAAACGCGTCTTCTGCGTGTTGTTTCATATATGCGTCCACGTAGTGTATGTCCCAAAATATGTACATATTCGGTACATATCTTGAAGCGTTTACGGCGGCCCTTACGCACGCGTTCATAAACTACTGGATCTGTCTTCTGTATCTCGCTGCGCGCTGGCCCCAGGCGGTGCAGGCATACAGGATTATTGGTAATAGTACCGTCTTTATCATTAGCAGCTTTACTTTCAATCCCATGTTGCTTCTTCGATCTACTATTGGTAATAGGTTTTGTCGGGCAGATCTCGCCATTCGTATTCTCTGCCGTACGTGAGACCTGAACGTTAATCTTTTGTCTAGGGTGAATCCCAGGTATCTAGCTTTGTTGGTCCACGGAATCTCTTGTCCGTTGAAGGTGACGTTTCCTTTCGGATGTGCCCGCCTCCGGGTGAACAGTATTGCCTGACTCTTGTCAGGTTTTATACTGATCTTCCACAGGTTGGCCCATTCCTCTAATCTATCTACCTGTTTCTGCAAGTATCTAGTAACGTGCGCTTGACTTATTGATCTCGTCAGCAGAGCTGTGTCGTCCGCGTAGAGCGCCAACTTGTTAAAGTTATTGTCCGACTTGGGCAAGTCTGCTGTGTATACCGAGAAGAGGTATGGCGAAAGGACTGCACCTTGTGGGACCCCTGCTTCCAGTAATCGCATGGTTGAGAGTTCTTGTGTTACTCTGCAGCGGCATCGCCTGTCAGCTAGAAAAGACTCGATTAATCTTACCATTTGTTTCGTGTAGCCAAAGTTGCTCATTATGGCTGGTCAGATTTACTAAACTCTTTCTAACGCCTTGGAGACGTCTAAGAAAATCGCTCCGGTGTTGTATCCTTTGCCGAGGTTGAAGCCTTCCATCCCAAAGTATACTACCCTCAGGACTTGCAAATGCTTCCGCATTCTCTTGGTCCGTGTAGACGATTCCTTGCTCGACGTGTATTGGCGGGCATGGTTTTTGAGGTCCCTTCCCAAGAGTTTTCTGCATTCTCCATGCAGATTGGTCTTCGGTATTTATTTCCTTCAGACGGATTATCCATTGTTGATTTCGGATTGCTTTTAGTTCCTCTCGCAGTGTTCTGCCGGCTCTTTGCGTACACCTTTTATCCATTGGTGCGCGTGTCCGTTGATATCGTCTTTTCAGGCGTCTTCTAATTCTGATGAGCTCTATCGTTTCTGGTGGAAGATGCTCTTGTTAGTTGGGACTTACCGTGCGCTTCTTTCCATTGTTTGGGTGATCGTCTGTTGCAGCTGGTGTGTGGCGTTCACCCGATCAGTCTTTGTTTCGATGCGATGACTGAGGAAACTAAAAAAAAAGATGTACCACCTTTCTGGTCCAAAAAAATAGTTTAGTTACCTATACAGCGTGGTAATTCAGCTTCTGTTTTTGGCACCATCCAATCGTCACATTCACTGGATGAAATTTTTCTTCATCCCGTGTTTCCAAATCATATTTATACCTTAGTTACGATGGGAGATTGTTTCCTCATAAAACCTCCCATATTCCTTGTGATACTCCCCATAATTTCCCATCAGAAGAAGAAGAGAGCAGTGGTGAACGTAGTATCGACAGTCACAACATTAGATCAGATATAGTTTCTTCACTCAAAACAAAAATATTGGAAATATCTGTTTCATGAATAGTATAATCCATTGTTTATCAAACACGAGATGCTGAAATATTTAAAAACGGATATATACATACTAGTATTTCTAGTATGAAAGGTGCTTTAATCAAAGCGTTCGCAGAAGTTATCAAGGAATTGTGGTCAGAAGTTTCATCTGATAGAGTAATGAACACTGCCTACTTTAAAAGTCAGATTCAAAGATTTGCCCCTCGATTCATAGGATGTTCTCATCAAGACGATAAGGAATTCCTTCGATATCTTTTAGAACATGAGGACCTCAATGAAATTACTGAGAAAGCTAAACACATCTTAACGGAGATTGACAAAAAATTGAGCGACAGTGGAAAAGCGCAGAGTCCTGACTGAGATTCTTGAACATGAACAACTTCCGTATAGGAATCACACGTTAAAAAGGTAAGACCTCGTTAATCCTTAGCTCGCACAAGTTTCGACTTCTGAGGGTTGTCGTTCGTAGGGGTGCGACAGCTGGTTAACGGAAAAACAGATTTTAAACCGATTTTTTAAGATTGTAGACAATTTTGTTAGTCAATTAAAATCTACTATGAAGTGCACACACTGTGGATTTACATCAGTAACCTTTGATCCTTTCTGGGATTTGTCTCTTCCTATACCACAAAGAACTGGCCAATTGAGTTTGTCACAATGCTTGGATTTTTTCACAAAAGAGGAAACCAACCTGTTAGAGGTGCAAAGAAAAAAGAAAATGCACGAAGTCCATATCAATCCAAAAGTTTCCCCGTATTTTAGTAATTCATTCGAAAAGATTCTCTCCAACGGAAAGATTCAGAGGCAAATAATTGAATTTTGCCATTGAGTTTTCTTTAAAAGGATTAGATATGACCAATTATGCAGCAGACAATCTGGCTCTTTGTCGTCACAATCTATATGCACTTTCGAATCACAGTGGGACTACTTACAACGGGTATTACACAGCATATTTCAGACACCCTTATAGTGGCACGTGGACTGAATACAACGATTCACACGTGACCCCAATTTCACCAAAATCCCTTGTGAGTGAGGAGGCATATGTCCTCTTTTATGAACACGAGTGAACGAAGCAGTACTTTTGAGGTGTTTTTTTTTCCTCCTCTCTTTTAAATTCTGTTAATTGATTTGTATTGCATGATTTTTCTGATAATAAACTGTCAAATATAGTACTGTATTGTAATGTATATTGTACTGGTTCTTTGAGGGATTTCAAATCATTTTATATCATACTAGACAAGGGGAAGTCCAAACTAATGAAATTAACCATGTAACATTGTTAACCACCTTGAAACAAAAAGCAAGAATAAAAATATGCCTAAATAGCCCAGCCATAGTTTTAAAACAGTCGAGAACTCGGTCAATATTAAGTTATGTAATAATCTGCCAGGTGAAATGAAGTTCTCATCAATGGTCTGACAAATTGGTCACGGGTATTATTTTAAATGTATCTCTGTGATATTCCTGTTTTAATTCAACCTTCTTTGAATGCATTAATGTATTATTGCCTCTCTTGTATGTATCCGTATTTTTGTTCAAGTCTCGTATGTGAGAAAATAATTTATATCGTTTTATTGCCTTACTATAAATAATAATTTCAATATTGGCAAAAAGTACCTAACAGTCTTTTTAGACTTGGCTAAAGCCTTTGACAATGTCAATCATCATATCTGAGGTGTTTAGAATTCATTGGAGTAAGAGGAATCACCCTTAAGCTTTTTAAAATTACTTATCTGGCAGAAATCAGATTGTTAAAATCAACAATATTTATAGTGATCCACTACCTATAACCATGGGCGTTCCCAGGGGACAGTACTAGGCCCAATTTTGTTCTTAATATACGTCAATGACATTTACAAACTTGAAAACATCCAATACAGCATTATATTTTATGCAGACGATACAGCTCTGTCATTTCTAGGCGATACGTGGGACGACGTCTTTGAAAGAGATGAAAGGGGACTCACATCTTCTTTTTGAGCCCAACCATCGCTGAAACTGAGTACGTAACATTTACCCCCACAAATAAAGATCAACCTTCCAAAAATAAGCTCACTATACACAAACATATTTGCCAAACCCCAATGATATGCACATGTCCTATAGTTGATAAGGTAAACAACATGAAATATTTTGGTGTATATCTGTCTGTTTCAAATCTGTTTTTTCGTTAACCAGCTGTCGCCCCCATACGAACGACAACTCTTAGAAGTTGAGAAAGTTGTGCGAGTTAAGGACTAACGAGGTCTTACCTTTTAACGTGTGATTCCTAACATGGTTGCAGGATCATCCCCGCTTCAACCAGATGAATTCTCTCGAGAAAAATATCTGGTCGAGGCGGAAATCGAACCCACGGTCTTCCGATCGTGAGTCGGGCGCATTATCACCGCCACCAATTCCACATATGTAGATCAACATCTACAATGGGACGAACATGTAGACCAGACCGTTGAAAGACTTAGTAAATTATCTTATAAATTCTACCAATTCAGTATTCTCAATAATAACAATGATATATAACTCATTCACAGAATCAGTTCCGAGATATTGCATTATAATATGAAGTGGCGTCAGCAAAAGTCTATTACATATTCTAGAGGTAATGCAAAATACTATCCTGAAAATAATTTTCAATCATAAAAAAGATACTCCACTGTAGATAAGATACTCCAGATACTGTAGAAAAGATACTCCACTGTACAAAGAATCAGACTTATTTGATGTGAGAAAATTATACACTTATCACTGCATATTATGGATGCATAATAACCCCACCCCCAATATAAATCATAATTATGAAACCCGAGCCAAACTTCATCAAAAAACGAATGTCCCTTGCTGTAGATTAACTTGCACTCAGAGATGTATATCATACTCTGGCCTAAAAATGATAAATCTAGTCCCTTTAGACATTAGAGAAATCTCCAATAAATACAAATTCAAGTAAAAACTGAAAGAACATGTGAATCAAAACTATGACATATTGAAATCTGTTTATGAACTGGATTCATAATCGAAGTTCTCTCTAGGCTATGAATATAAACTACATCCAATTGTAGGTAATTTCTTGAATTACTAGAACAATCCAACGGCAACTTCTCTTCGAATATTACTCTCTCTTTCCACCAATTTTCCTTCCTTCCAACTATTTTGTATCAGTTGTATTCACATTGTCAGTATGAGTGTTTGCTTCATTATGCAACAATGATACCTCATTTATATGTATGTGTTTATGTATGTATATNGAACTAAAACTGGCATCAACTCAATTTCACACATATTTGATATTTTTGGTCCAAATACTTAGCACCAATTAGTTGTCAGCGGTTTGAACTGTCTTGCTGTGACACAAAAGGGCTTTACAGGATCTGTTTAAAAATCTGTTTAAAAAAAATCTCATCCTCAAACTCAAAGATTAACATTAAATCTACAACTGAAACACATGCTGACTGTTCTACACACCAGCATAACACGAACAACTAGGTAGTATGAATATTAAGTTCATGCCTTATTTGTTTTCAAGATACGGGAAATATCAGTTTGTCGTTCTGATAAGTCAGTAAACATTGTTATTATAATCCGGTACATGTAATTGTCGCTTTTCTGATGAAATTGTCTCGAGTTCAGTTCAAATCATATTCCAGCATGACACTCTAGCCGTGTCAGGTGTTAAATTGATCAGAATAAGTTTTGGATCGGTTAGATCCTTAATCCTTAGCAATTGTTGAGCAATGTACATCATCACCACTTACTTGTTTTTTGCAACGTTAATTCACCCTTAGATAGCACTAAGTAGGTATTTCTAACTTTTTTGGTTTTAAGAGTTTTTTCTCATTTCGTGTTAACCGCATGAGGAAAAAAATAAAGAATATGGTCGGATTCCATTTTTTACGAGCTTTTCAATACACGACATAGGTATTGCAGCTATGGGGGAGGGTTGCAGCTAAGGGGTTGAAAAAAAATTAATTTTATTGCCAAGAAATGCGTTCAACGTGAAATCAACTGACGTGTTTCAGCGTTTTTTCCTAAAATACTGGTTAAAAAGATATTAATTTTATTCCGGACTTTTGCGCACCCCTGTATAGAAATTATTATGAAAGGTCTCAACTTACTGTTAGTGAGGATGTCCGTGTCGAAAAAGGTGTTACATTTAAGCAATTGAAACATGTCAATACAATAAAACAAGTCACTACATTAAAAGCGGTTGACTTCTCACTGAATATAAAGAAGATTATTGAATCAAAATTTACTAAAAATCGTTATTTGTTTTAAAATTATGGATTACCGGTAAAAGCCATGTGGTTGAAGAACAAAGAGAGAGAGACAACAAACAGTTGACAATGACAGCTGTCATGTGATTCAGTTTGAAAAGGTGTGTTTGTGTTTCTATGGAACAAAGGAGAACTCTTATGGTGCGAGTGAGATCAGAGACATCTGCTGTTATATATGTGAATCAATAAGAGTACCCAAAATCAAATATGTCCAATTTAATATTAATTTTTTGACAACACCCTTATCAGTTTTGAGGAAAATAAGTGAAGAGGTGTAGTTGAATGAAAGTAAAAGCCTGCCATAGGGAGGTTGGAAATTTGTTCAGAAATATTTAAAATATTATGTTATTATTTTCAATGTTAAGTAGGAAGGCATATATTTCACTGAGGTGATCAATGTCTGATCTTCTATCAAGGCAATTATTTGATTGTAATATAAATGACATTTCCAAAAACAATTTTGTCGATGTATTTCTTTAAATTGATAAGATGTAAGTTGAATTATAGTATATTTTATGACCTTCTTCAGAGACATGATTACGATTACTAAGAGCACATCTCTCAGGATGTAATCTACTAGGTATCACTTTTATTTGAACTGATTCTATCTTTGAGTAGTCTTGACGTTGAGGATGATAATAAATTTTATCGAAATATTGGAATAATTTGTGTTTTAAGAGTACACTTCCGTTCTGCTGATCATCCAAAGATATTTTTCAAGTTTTGTTCTTAACTAGTCAGTAAAGACTGTCCTTCATTTACTTCATTGATAAATAGCTAGCTGACCCAGCAAACGTTGTTTTGCCACATAAATAATATCAATCCCTTGATGCTATAGTGTGTACAATATTTTTTGTTAGTCCATGTTCAGCTAACACAAACGAGATGGTTTGCCTACTCGAGAGCATGCCAAGTATAATTGTTCGTGTTTTAAACATGGTGTGCTGAGATCCAAGTCACAACCGGACATTGTTTGACCTTGGGACTTGTTAATAGTTATTCCAAATGCCAATCATATTTGAATTGAATTGGCACATCTGTAGGTATAATAGGGTTTCGCGGTATTAATATATTTCCACTTTCGAACTTGCCATTTAAAATGCAGGCTTCGACAAAGTTTCTCATTATTTTCTATTGACTTATTGCGTCTGTTGCACAGCAGTGGTCGATTCAAATCATGGAGCGATCCAACCTCCAGTTGTAAATTATGCGGTGGCATGCCTGGCAAATCTAATGAGTTCAAAAACTCTGTTGGATAATTCACAGCTTAGGTGGAATCGCAAATTGTATCCACTCCTAATGGATAAACAATAATAGTATCCGAAAATGTTGTCGGCAGTGATAGGAGGCTTATTGTTTGCGAGAGACCGAGTTCATTGTCATCCCTACTCCGTGCTGTTTACTGAGTGAGAAGTGACACTGAGTAACAATGATTAAATTACTAAAATGGCCATTAAAAATAGGGGTTGGTAATAAAACCCTGAAAATTAAGTTTAAGTTAATATGTGGGCAATAATACTGGGTGACCACATTATAGATTCGTTATTCATTGAGGAAAATGTGAATGGTTCTCTCCATTTGGAAATGCTGGGAACAATGATAGATCCACTGATAGAGGCAACTGTCGAAAATAATTCAGACGAATTTGACATTGACATTATTCTGCAATAAGATGGAGCTCCTCCTGATGTTGCAGTTGCTGTGAGGACTTATTTGAATACTGTTATGGATCGGGAATCGAGGATCTGTGGAATGGCCTCCAAGATCACAAGATCTAACTCCTTTAGATTTCTTCCTATGGGGTTACCTAAAATCTAAAGTCTACGAGAGTCAGTGCCACTCTATTCAGGAGTGGCGTGCGCGGATTACGGAAGTGTATGCAACAATTACTCGCGATAGTTTGAACAGTGCAGGACTGAAATTCAAAATAGACTCTATTTTTGCCAGGAGATCAACAGGGAACATTTCGAACATTTACTGTAATAACAGAAAAAATTTTTGTTAGTTTAGTTACCTTCCTGTTTGTGGTGAATTCTTTGCACGGTTGAATAGATAATCAAACCCCCTTTTTAATCAACATGGTTGCTTCCCTCCAGTAAGGGATGAAATTAGGTGTGAACTATTCATACAAAAATGTACACTTTGGAGATAAAAAATCTACGTGTCTCGACGCTATTCCTAACAAGATTCCAGTAACGAGTTAGATGCGGGGGGGGGGTAACACTTATGATGCGCACTGTATAGTAAATATTTAATGTTAACTCCTAAGATTCTCATGGGTAAAGTATGATGAGCTGTTTTCCGGGTTTTGCTCCATGTTCTGTGTTTTTGATCCTCGCAACCAAGTTGATGCCTTCGGGAAATGAAATAGATAGCAGCAGTCTACCTCTCTATCTCATACAATTTATCTAAAGTAGGTAGGAAGTTGATGATATCTGTTAGAAGGACGCGGTGTGAAGAATTCATTTTGAACAAGTATAGGTACTGAAGATAACATTATTGAACAATCATTTATCATTTATGGTTTTCGTGAACACCTTGTATTTCATTGTGGTATTAGATTTCAACATCATGTAAAATATTATTCAACACTTCCCAATGAATGTTTATCACATATGAATGAAAAATAATGGGGTATGAGCACAGTTTTGATAAGATAAAGTTTATACGAAATAAAGATATCGACTAATAATCATATGTTTTTTCTCGAATATACATGTATAAGTCTCGTCTTTATGGGATGTGAGACATGAAACTCTGAAAGGGGTGAGTATTTTATTTTATATTCAAACTCGGGAGGGTACCCTCACCTACAATGTGAATGATGAGGCCTAGAAAACATTTGATTGAATAAATAGTAACTGTTGACCGTGATAAGAGGCATGTTCTTAAAGTAACTACCGTTTTGAAATAAAGAAATGGCAAGTAAATATTTTTCAAAAATTTTTCATTCATGTGAAAGTCCATTCTATTCTTCATTATACTCCCCAATATTATTACGGCACTTATCGTATCGTAGGACAAGCTTTTGTGTATCATTCACAAAGAAGGTTGCTCCCTGATTAGACAACCACTACAGCACGGTCATTTTGACTTCGTATTTATCGCTGTGGTGCTGCACAGCCAGATGCGCCTTCAGATACAAAAACAAATGGTAGTCACTAGGTGCTAGATCAGGCAATTATTGAGGGTGGTGTGTAGTGTAGTTGTGTACTTGGTTACCGAGTACACCATCGCCCCCGCTACCGGTCCCCCCTCCACTCGTTCAGGTACATAAATACCAGACCAGAATCGATGGACCGACAGTTGACGCTTGGGGAAAGAGACCCTTGTAGAGAACAATGACGAGACCTGAGGAGTAGGCAGAGAGACATCAGTGTAGTGACAGCTTCTTAAAAATGACTTCAAAGTTGAAGCCGAAACGACGAACTAACAATAACACAAAACGCGGTTCAACATTCCAAAAAATGTTTGCCTGAAGCTGTCATTCTTCTCTTCATTTCTGTCAAATCTTGAAGCTGTTTTCTCAAAACAATCGATTAAAGATACCTCCATAGAAAGAATCTAGAGATGGCAAGTCAGGTGATCGTGGAGGCCATTCTATTGCTCCTCTTCTACGAATCTATTTGCTACAAAATCTACCAAAACTGTTTGACTGGAAGGAATTATTGTGGTGGAGCTCCATTTTGTCGAAAGTGAATAAGATCGTCTTGAAAAATCATGTTACCTCAATCCTATTAATTTGATTTTTCAAACCAGTTGTTATTAAGGAGTGTATAATTTTTTCAAGCAGATCTGAGTAGAGCTTATCAGTTAGATTTTCCTCAATGAATAAAGGTCCAGTAATAGTATTCCAAAAGATACCAGTTCCAACATTCACTTTCTCTCTCGACGCTAAAGATATATAGAAATTCAAAATATAAACGCTCCGGCCGTAGACTTGTTGCATGCTTGTTATCGATAAATCGTATTATATTATATCATCAAATTCGCCTTTCGTATGGAGATTTTGTATTGTTCTGAGGATCATTTTATGCTTGTTACATCAATTTTTTTATAACCACTTTCAAAAGCGGATACAGTTTTAGGTTATATGTTCTCTGTCAACGGTATATGTCGATCGCACATTAAACACTAATCATGCGAAGAAAGGAGAGAGAAGCGTCTGCCCGAAATACGGATAGCGCTGTGGGTTAGAGTGAGAGAGGAGGAGCCTGTCTGCCGCTGCCGTATGCGTGAGAGAAAGGGAAGCCAGACAGACTGCTGCGGTATCACGTTACGTATCGAAGCGGTCCCTCACCATAAGAAGATAACACTATCACATAAGAAGTTTCACTTGCGAAATATGGCAAAACACTGGGTTGTACCAAGTTGGTGATTTCGTTCATTTCTTTACTTTTTCAACAACTTTTTAACTAACTTGTCATTCGTGACTACCATACAAGTTCATACGTTAGGTATTTCCTGATAGTAAAAAGTGATAAATGCTCATTATGAATGTAAAATTCTAACAGGGTGCTCGAACAAAATTTCGTAATTTTGGTATCATTTGCAACAAGAGTTAATAATAATTAACCGGCTCCACTGCAAATCGGTCGCAAAGACAAGATTTCATGAGCGTTCGGGTCATTCTTTCAACTGCAGTGGCGTGCGTTTGGGTATTTATTCAGTGTTAAAACTAATAACTTCATAAAAATAAATATCGATATTCTTATTCAAGAAGGCATTAGATATAGGTAAAAATCTTCGTCTTCGTCATATTGTCTTCTTCTTTGATAACACGTTATATGCATTTTCGCCATTTGAGGTATTGCCTCATTCAATCAGGTAAGCTGTGCAGGTATGTGATAAATTAAAAGTACTTTCCATAGAAAGCATTCAAAACTTTGATTGAACTTTTGGGTGTTTAATTAAGAAAATCTAGCAATTACTGATGCTATTGATTATTGTTACTCACCGTATACATACAACTTCAAAAGTCTTCTGAGATTTGTTATATCAAATCATACAACATTGAATGTTTAATCGCCCCAAAAATGTTCGCTTATGGAACAGCCATTTGAAAATGATTCATTACTGCGCTGCTTGATGAAATCAATTATTGGTAAATCAATTTTTTCAATGATGATTAGAATATTCAGAATATTCAAACTTTTTTATTATTTTATTTCACATAAGAAGTAGAAATACTTTAAACATTCATCGTTATGTAATATCACTTCAGTTTATTTCAACTTGATTCATTAAAATAATTTCACAAAATGTTTTTGATACCTAAACTTGTTTACAGTTTTCAATAAATTTCTCGTAAACTGAACAAGGAAGGTCAAGTATGTGGTATTTTTGAAAATGTAGCTGAACGTTCTTCAAAATAAGCTATCACTCAACCCCCTTTCCATTTGAGATTAAAGGGGTCGTGTCCGCTCCACCTGAAGTGTTGATGTAATTTAATAACTGAGCGTTTCTCTGAGTTAGTATTTTTTCTAAAAATTCATACTTATTCCGGGTAAACATAAACGCGCCCTTTTTATCCTCAGAGGGGCGCTTCAGTTGGAATATATTAAAATCTTTTCTTAGTGCACATCTACAACATAAAACGAAGCTACATTCAAAATAACGCCTCCGAAAATATAGCGTTGGGGAGAAACAGTAATGAAAATGTTATTTTCATTTATATACGCGCCCCTTTCACCCCCTCGGGGGGGCTCCCTACTTGGAGTATAAAAAAAAAATCTTAGTGCGCCATTAAATCCTAAAAGGCACCAATACACCAAATTTTAGCTTCCTAGGACTTACCAGTACGAAGAAACAGAGATGAATGAGTGAATGTCAAGTGAGTGACTACGAATTGTTATTCATAAGTAATGTTACGGTGATTTTTTTTGGTAAAAATATTAAATTCAGAAAAACCATCGGAAGAACAGGCTATAATTTAATGAACGACAAATAAAATAATTGGTCCCGTGAAATGTCCGATTCGAATAATTCAATGAAGGCTTCACATGTAGATGATCAAACTGTTCAGTTAGTTATGGATTTATATCATGATACGAATGTCATCATCTTTCGAATTTAGCGGTTATTGTAACTTAATGTAATGTTAGAAATATAACTAGGTGGACATTTTTGTGGGTAATGATGAGAACCTACTGTAAACATGTAGTAGGTACATTATTTTATGCATCATCGATAGTTTTTGCAGTACATGCCAAGTTATGACTTTTATAGGCAGATTTTATTGTGTTGGGTTACCTTATTGAAGCAGTTTCTGTAGGAATCGCTAATTTTTTCTAAAATAAAATACTCGCTGATGATGTAGCATTCAATAGGTGAGATAATTTTCAAAATCAATATAGTTTTTCAATTCATCCATTACAAACAAACATACACAATAAAAATAAAATTTTTACTCCTCATAATATTAGTGAAGATTTTGTAGAGACCTCTATTGTTTCAAATGAAATATATCACATATTATTCATCGATGATGTAGGTAAATTTATTCTCAAAACCAGGTAAGTAGTTTTTGTGTTTGTGTGTTACAAACAGAAAAAGTCTTTCCTTTCACATCCCCTATTGTAAATAGATACTCCGGATATTTTGTACTTTTTATAGAAAAATGATGAATACAGGTTCACCAATACTACAATGAAACCAGTTCGAAGAAAAAGCCTGAGATGTGAAAGAAATGAAAAAAATGATAACTGCAATTGATGCCGCAGGAACCGCTTTACTTCAGAATTATTTGTTAACCAATTCATTAATTGACATTCGTAAACATACCAACATTTATTTGAATTCATTTATGAAATGTGGTTATGATATGCAGGTGATCTGTACATAGGATTACCATGTCATTTGAATGTTAGAAATTTCTCCGCTACATTTTATTTTTCTGGATGTTATGTACCTACGTGAAATAGATTGCAACATCACCGCTTTCAATTTCTGCTCTGTTTCGTTAATCAAAGTAAATTGTTAGTATCTAAAATACTTGTCGATTGAGTATATCTAATAATGATCCCTCAAACATATTGTTATTATTGATATATGAAATGATCATTCGTTTATGTCTTGAAAATTCATAGGAAATACAAATATTATTTCAGTAAATAAATTGTTTATTGTGAAGTCGTCTTTTTTGAATTGGCGATGAAAGTCAGATCTATCCATAGAACTGAAAAGGTATTTCATGATAAATTTCCAATTTCAAATAAGATCAATCACATGTGCCTCCAACTGTTATTTCATGTTAGAATGGAATTCGAATAATAAATTCTGAGAAAACTGGTAGAAATCACTTGACATCAATAGTTGTTCCACTCGCAATGAGCCTTCTTTACTCATTCCCAGATATTCCACAGCGATGTATATTCGAAGCTTCTCCTGAAATGCGTCGAAGTTGTATAACTCCATTGACAAAGAAAGCCCGCTAAGAAACTTCAAGAAGAGGTTCTAATGCTAGTTTTTTGCTAAACAGTGATGTGATGACGCGATGTAAAAATTCCATTTCAGGCTATTACCACATAATGTCTTCCTACTCGAATTTATTCGATCCGTGTAGTCAATTACTAAACATTTATTCACCTACTTTTTTTTCAAATATTTGTTTATTGTCGTTTCTTCTTCCTCTTTACTATTGTCAAGCTTAAATTTAAGAAAAGTGAAATGAACTTTTCTTACTAGATTGGTTGAAAACCAGAGCCTCAACACCAAACAGCACTGTTTCGACCCGCCATAGATCTCATCAGTTATGCTAGGCTAAATCACAGATACATTGCTGGACTCAACGGTCCTTGAAGGACAAGCCAAAGTGAGTGAGGGCGATGACATTTCTCCTTATGAAGACGACATACATGGGATCGACAGTGAATTCGAAAATTTCGAGAATCGAAAGATAAACGAGGCTTTCCAAGGCGGTTAGTTGCAAAGCCAACCTTTGATAACGACCGCCGACGAGATTCGGCGCAAGTTTATCATTTATATGTATTATTTCTGTTCGTCTGTTCTGTTTTGTTTGAAAATCTGTATTTACGTCAATCAGCTGTCGCCCCCATACGAACGACAACTCTCAGAAGTTGAGAAACTTGTTCGAGCTAAGGACTAACGAAGTCTTACCTTTTAACATGTGATTCCTAACACGGTATCACGGTATATTAGCAACAATTTTTTCAAATGTTAATAACAATCATTTTTTTAAAAAACCAGCAAGTTCAGTAGTGTTTTAGGCGCATCGTGATAAGCCTGCACCTGGTCTCAATAATCTCTATACTCATCACGAGTTTACGGTAAATTCAAGTGTTGAAAATACCATCCTAGCAGGTCATGATGTACCCCTCAGTTTCTGACTTCAGCCCACCCAACCTGAGAAATGTGTGACATTATGCCTCCGATCTCCGGGGAAAACACAGTTATACCCTCAAGTATTTCTGAACGCGACGGATAATGGCAATAGTGAGATGCAGAAGAGAAAAGGACTGAGGAAAGCGCCCTGAAATACACTCCTAAAAGTAATTATAATTATAATTCGCCAATGGGAAAATTATAGGTGAAGATACACGCAACACATTATGAAATGAATATTTTTTCAGTAGCTTGAGCCACACATACGAATATTTGTTTCAAATGTATGGCTGGAAAATCAATAATGTTTTATTCAAAGGATTTTACGGTTTTTAGAAGATGACTATATTTTTGGATATCAGACCACGTCGCCTGCATTTTGATCTACAACATACGATTTTTTTTTGACGATTTCTTGTAGCACTATTGATTTTCAAAAAAATATACACCCATTTTTCACCCTCTAAATATTCTTCCACATTAAAATGGCAAAAAGTATCTTTGCTGAGGATCTTACGGATTACCATTCAGCAATCATGCCTCGCCATCGACCGAAAGAAACATTGAAAATATTTTTCCACAAACTCGGATTCAGTCATTTAAGTTCATATCAGTAAATATACCCATTCTCACTTTTCTCTCTAATTTTCGATTACATCAGCCCGTTCGAAATAAATTGACTCAACAAGTTATTGTATACCCACTCACAGCTAAATTTATCCATCAGAAAATGGCAGAAAGAACTAAAACTGGCATCAACTCAATTTCACACATATTTGATATTTTTGGTCCAAATACTTAGCACCAATTAGTTGTCAGCGGTTTGAACTGTCTTGCTGTGACACAAAAGGGCTTTACAGGATCTGTTTAAAAATCTGTTTAAAAAAAATCTCATCCTCAAACTCAAAGATTAACATTAAATCTACAACTGAAACACATGCTGACTGTTCTACACACCAGCATAACACGAACAACTAGGTAGTATGAATATTAAGTTCATGCCTTATTTGTTTTCAAGATACGGGAAATATCAGTTTGTCGTTCTGATAAGTCAGTAAACATTGTTATTATAATCCGGTACATGTAATTGTCGCTTTTCTGATGAAATTGTCTCGAGTTCAGTTCAAATCATATTCCAGCATGACACTCTAGCCGTGTCAGGTGTTAAATTGATCAGAATAAGTTTTGGATCGGTTAGATCCTTATGTGATTACTTTTAGGAGTTTCATAAAGATTTCCACTACATTATCCCGATCAGTTTCACTCATTAATCATTCTCATGATCACCATTTACATTGAATCTTTATTTGATCAGACATTAGCCGGTTGATTAGCGTTAGTGTTTCGTTCTACTCATTCAGTCACCATGTAAACGTTTGTTCGATTCCAACTGTAAAACAATTGATCTCCACTACGTATCGTCCAATCTGTGGTTGGAATCGTACGTCTAAAGGCAAGATCTCGATATTCTCTTAGTTGAGACTTCTGAGGGTTGTCGTTTACGAGAAAGCAACAGCTGGTATTCATTATTATTGAGTCGCTCCCAGAAACCAACTATTCTCGGGAAAGAAAGGTTTTGGTTTTCTTCTTCTCCATTTTTATACAAAAAGTGTAAAAGTAGCTGTTTCAGTTTGTGTCTGAAAGTTACTCCTTTGCATGATATACACATCTGTGTATAGAGTTACTTCTTTTTGAATTGATTGCTTTCTTTCTTTCTTTGGAAGATTCACACATTTCTTGGACAAAGATGGAGTAGTAGAAAGCCAAAACCTTTCTTTCCCAAAAATCAATACCCCTTTCAATTTAACTATTCTCATTTCACAGTACATTATGTTTCACTGCCGCTGAAATAACCTGTAAAAAAAAGGCATATTCTTTGCACCCCACGGAAGAAAATAACAATAATAACAATAATATGTCTTGATTTTTTTAACAAAATACAGGTAAATAAACACTGTCATCAGGGCTGCTCATCGTTTCGAGGTTCAACTCAGCACACCTCGAGAAGTCTTTCATTTGGAGAACGGCGTTTATATGAAATAAACTTTCTGAGAAAGTTTTTCCAAATGGATTTGATCTCCAGCGATTCAAATCCACTGTGTGTTTCGTCTTTAAAAAAAAAGAGTTTGCGTTCATATAAACAAGTCGCTATTCCATGTAACCATTATCCACGTTAGCACGAGGCGGTAACTTCGCGATCATGCCACGACGGGTTCCAAACGAGGAAATTATCGCTGGTACAGAAGCGGCAATCAGGAGTCTACCGGATGAAGAAGCGGAAGAAATCAGGATTGTAACAGCAAACATCCTGAGCAAGGCACAACCTCCTAAATGCAACATCCCTAAAAGAGAGATTGCAGCCTTAAAGAGCTTGAACTCTGATGAGAGCATCACGATACTTCCACCAGACAAAGGAAATGCCACGGTGATTCTGAAAATGGAAGAATATAACAACAAAATTGAAGAACTACTAGACCCGGTAAACTATCGCAAACTCCAACAGGACCCAACGCAGTCTAAGTTAAGGAACGTGAACAAAATCATAAGATCTTCCTCACTGTCGGAAACCACACAGAAAGCCATTCTTAAAACTAAAGCTGTTCCACCTAGGCTCTACGGGCTTCCGAAAATACACAAAGCCAACATGCCACTGAGACCGATAGTCAGTACCCCGGGCTCTTCGACCTACCACTTGGCGAGACATCTGGCCTCGCTCCCACAACCCCATGTGGGAAAAACCAACTCCTACGTCAAGGACTCGACAGACTTCGTTGGTAAAATTAGGGGCTTAACGCTGGAGCCGACGAATATTCTGGTCAGCTTCGATGTGGTGTCTTTGTTTACCAATGTCCCACTGGAAGACTCTCTGAGGGGGTTAGCCCACATGTTCCCGAATGACATCGTCGAACTCTTTAGAGCATGTCTCACAGGAAGTTACTTTCAATGGGGGAGAAACTTCTATGAACAACTAGATGGCGTTGCGATGGGGAGTCCACTTACCCCAGTTCATGGAACGGCTTGAAGGGAAGGCGATAGACACTTTTGAATTGAAGCCGACCTTATGTCTACATTACGTGGATGACATTACTTCGTCATCTGGAAACATGGAAGAGACACCCTGAATCGTTTCCTAGACCACTTGAACGCCCAACACCCGATCATAGAATTCAACATGGAGATTGAGCAAGACCAACGGATAGCTTTCCTAGATGTACTAGTAGAACGATGTGGTAACAGACTAACCCACAAAGTGCATCGAAAACCCACACACACGGATAGATACTTGCACGCACTATCGAACCACCATCCTAGCCAAAAGAGAGGAGTTATCTCCACTCTAACGAAACGGGCTCGGAGAATATGTAAACCAAAACATCTGGAGAGGGAACTGAAATACCTGGAAGTGACCTTGAGATTGAATGGATACAGTGCCTCCGAGACCAGAAGAGCCATGAGACCGAAGGGTACCACGGTTCAGAAAGCGAAAAAGGATCAGATGGTTGCTCGCGCATATCTACCGTTTGTCCCTAGGGTCACGGATAGAATTGGAAAACTATTGGGCAAACACGACATCGAAACAGTCTTCAAACCCACGAGGAAGATACAACAAAGCCTCAGGTCGGCTAAAGACAAAAGAGACCCATTATCAGCAGCAGGGGTCTATCGCATTCCGTGCACTTGTGGAAAGGTATATATCGGAACCACCAAACGATCCATGGGAACAAGACTAAGAGAGCATAAAAGGAATTGCAGACTAGGCCAAACAGACAAGTCAGCTGTGGCAGAATACGCACTGAGTGAAGGAGACCACAGAATTTTGTTTGAGAACACAGAACTAATTGCCCCCAACCAGGGATACCATAGGCGACTGGTACGGGAGGCAGTAGAGATCCACAAACACACGGATAATTTTAACAAAAAAGAAGCGGTGAACCTCAATCAAATATGGATCCCCATTTTAAAGAATTCAAGAATAACGAACAATTACAACAGGCAGCAAGATTGTTAATGTTCCAGGTTCAAGTGCAGGTACGAATACAGGTACAAATTCAGGTACAAATACAACTGATTACCTGACAAGGCATAAATACGCTTTACGAAGCCTAAAAGGGTAGTCATCGGACAGCAAGCCATGATGGTTAAACCTCTGAAGAAGCTAGCCACTCGCGCCAGCGAAACGTCAGGAAGAAATTCCAAAAACCCACGGCTTTCAAACTCGAAAAGCAACGACAGTGAAAACCTCAGCCGTGAAAGTCTGAGCCATTTTGTCAAAGTACTTCTGTCTGAAGAAACAGTATCATACATTCATTTTTATCTTTCCATGTTTTGTATGTCAGATCTTTTTGAGTACTTAGTGGTCAACTTAATGAGTAAATTATCTCTAACAATTTCATAGATACAAGATGCGAGTTGCATTATAAATCCAATTTCAAGTTGTATCTACTCACTCCTTATTATTTTGATACTGACCCTCTAATGTGAGTCTTGTGGTCCAATTATACTCTACTTTAAAAAGTGAATGCATGCAGAATCGATCATGAATCGAAACAAAACAAAAGTGTCATTAGAATCAACATTTCTAGTTTTTATATGTCCGTTTCTTTATAATGGAGATATCCGACTTCTCTGTGATTTGAAAAAAAATATTGATTATTTCATCTTAGTTTCTGTTTAATTCAATCTTGAATTTCTTATTTTACTAGTCTAATGGCTGATTCAAACATCAAACTTATGACAACTTTCTAGAAGTGAAAGTAAAATATAAAGTAGAAGCGAAAATTTGGTGTATAAACCAGCCATTAATCTCAAAATTCTTGTATGAGGTCATGTCATATGGAGATTACCCTAAATAAATAGACACATAAATAATCTCAAAAGAGGAAATGATTTATAAAAAAAAAATCTCACAATAAAATCAACAAAACTCAAAAATTGTATATATATGCGATGGAATTGGCTGATACAGTTCATAAAACGTGTTCAACATACACCAGACAATATCTTGTCTGGTTTCAGTTCCAATGTCTTTTCAGTGGTATAACTAGTCACCGTGACTGCTACCTAGGCCCTTATTTTTACTTTTTGTAGATGTTGGATCAAGAGCAGCCTGAGATCTAGTATCACTCCCAGGTATTTGACCTCCCTTGTATTCTTTCACCTAGGCCCCGTCTTCTGGTCCTTTTGGTTAATGCCACTGTGTTCAATTTTGTTGGGCTTTTTTTCAGCCCTACTTTTTCGGTGATGTTATAATATTCAGGATCTGCTGCAAGCCTGTTTTCACTATATTATTGTATTCGCCCTGGACTAGGATGGCTGAGTTATCTGCATAGCCCAGTATTCTGCATCCATTATGGTCCCGAGTATACAGTAACTTATCTATTATAAAGTTTCATAATAGTGGGGACAAAACTTTCCATGTTCTTGCAACCCGTGCCACTACTGTTTTTTCGTCTATATTCATCTTCGAATATACATTCTATACACCTGCAGCTTGAATCTTCAAACCTTCCTTTCTTCGATACTTGGATTGTTGATTCTAGGGAAGTATTATCAAATGTATCCTCAGAATCCAAGAAAGCAGCTGAAAGTGCTTGGTTGTTCTTGAAAGCATAATGTGCTTTTTCCGTTACCTGACATAAAGCCGTTTCTGAAGACATACATGAGTTGTACGCATATTAGTCTCATGAATTGGTCTGGTAACCAGTCCATGTCCTTAATATGTCTGTTAGGTATTTTTTCCGATATCTTTAATGCGAAAGACATGAGACTGATTGGTCTAAAAGGTGTTGCCGAGTTCTTTTCGATTTTCCCAGAACAAAAGAGAATCTGATCAGTCTCCATGTTTTCCGGACGTAACCCAGAGCTGAAACTTGCCCTGAGGATTACACACAGTTTTTGAAGTAGAAGCTAGGGTTCTTTTCACAGTACTGCTGGATATATGTTATCTGATTCTGGCGACTTATATATGGTTGGAATGAGTTGACAGTATTCTAATCTTCCCTATAGCTATTACTTCCTTTACAACCAGTCAAATCTCCTTTAAACCCCTGGAACCCCCTTATGGGAGCGTTCAATTCTGTATTTGTCTAGAACTCTGGTGTAAGATCTTCGATTTTGGAAGTTCGCCCAGGGTAGCTTTCTTATATTATCTTCTCTGTACTCTCCGGTGTTTGTTCTTAGATTATTCATTGAAACCTAAAGATTCTTTGAGTTTCTTTTGGATTTTCTCGTGACTTTGTTATATCAGTTTGGGGAACTTTCATATTGATCTCATACTTCAGATTTCCTTGCGTTCTCAAAGGCTTTTGTGGTTTTGTGTTTCAGATTTTTATTCCACCAGGGGACACCTCTGCAGTCTATTTTTAACCCCCCCATTCAAAAAAATTATTCGGCTCAGACTCATTTCCATAGCTGCCTTGTAGGCTTTTCGGTTGGTTTTCCGAAGGGTATGATCCAAAGCCAGTGATCTGAACAGCTTTCCTTATCAAATAAATTACATCCCCGAACATAATTACCTATATTTCATGTCAATTTTTTTCCTACGTTCGTTTTTTTACGTTTAGGATTTTCAAATTACTTGCCATAATAAACTGTATTGAATATTTTTGTTGGTGTGGATACATACTACCCCAGATGAGATCGTATGCCCTGGCATCACAGCTGATTATAAGCTGTGATACATTGTGTTTACAAACCCTCACAATCTCTTTTTTTTTGGTTGGTGGTAGTTCCGGACTACCGTAAGTGAGGTAGGTGGGTTGATTCTATAATGATTTACTCAGGGCCTTTCCCGCTAGTCGTCTACAGGGACTTGACGAAAGTCAAACTTCTGGAAGTTAAACTCTCGTCAAGTTCCAGGACAGAAAATAACTCAAGAGCACTATATTCATTCCTTCTATGCATGTTTTTGCGGTCTCTAAGGTAGTTTTTGTCCACTGAATCAACGGTTTTTGTATGAAAGCAATATCAAGCTCCCCTACAAGTCCCTGCAAGTAACACCACCAGCCTCCTTGCTATGTTGTAAGTTTGTAAGCTTATAGCTTATTCTGTATATTTTTCTCTAGGGTTCTGAAGGATCTTTCTCCTATAGAAAAGACCAGGATTTTACGTTACTTTCCTTTTTTATGCTGATAGGAAGGACAGGAGTCTGCATACCGGATACTGTGTTCTCCTCATATTTTTGGCCCGGTATAAAGACTAGGATCCTCGGCGTTGTCCTTCCTGAAACAGCCCCTTCTGAAACCGGCCAGCTCATCCCTGACTGAGAGTGACTCCTGAATGACATCTATCAGTAACCGTCACCTTCAATTACATTTCTTAGATCCTCCTCGGGTTTGTTTTCGACCCCTTCCACAGACGTTCTTTCCGGAAAATCTTCACTGCAGTCATTTGGTGGTTTATCAGTCCACGTCGCCTCCTCAGCATTTTTCTTCAATTTTTTCAGTTTCCTCATCTGTCTTCCTGACAGTTTCTCGTGATGCAGCCCATTTGCAATTACAAATTCGGTGTTGCTGTTGATTGACTCAGATGGTCCACTTGGGTCTTCAAGTCAGTCATATTTCTGTTAGAAGCCCCTAGAACTGTCTTTCTCATTTTGGTTTTTAGTTTTTTGTGATCCATATAAATCCCAAGAGTTTGGGGAAAAGAATTGCCCACATTCATGGAGCTCGCTGCATGAAGGCAAAGTACCCTGAGAGTTCGCCTGGTATCTATTCCAAAGGTTCCTGGTAGGGCCCAAGCACGAATCGCATAACATCAAAATATTAGGCTCCTTTTTCAGTTGTCTCCTACAATGGACAAGAGTTACCCAGACTTATTGTAACCCTCTGTGCTGCAAGGGAGGTATCCTTCTTTTTTAATTTCTCACCCTTGACCCTTCCAGCTTGGGAGACCCTGCCAGAAGCTAAACTACTGTCGGCATGGCTCTCGGGTTCATAAAAGTACGCAAGCCTCAAAATCAGGACAAGCTGAGGGCACCGTTGGTGAGGAAGTAAGTTTTTAGGTATGGATTGTAAAAGTAAAGTACTCGTGAAATGTACATATCTCGAGTATTTATACTAGGTGAAAGGTTTTTTACTGATTGGTTCGGCCGTTACTTGAAGAAGATCCATAGAAATTTCATAAACTACACCTCACGATTTGATCTCCACAAATGTATTCAAATCACTGTTAAAGAAGCTACTGCGTTAACGAAACATGTGATATATTTTTCAAATAAAGTTTGTGGAGATCAAATCGTGAGGTGTAGTTTATGAAATCAGATGAAACGGTTTCCATATGAAAAGTTAAATAATTTGCTGACCATTCTGCAGCGGTTCATAATTATACATCATTTAAATTTGCTTTTAGGTAGGGTTTGTTTGTTAATGAGTAAGATTCATTAACATACAATATTTTTGACAAAGATAAAACAGTGGTGAAAGGAAAAAGTTTTTGAAAGAAATGAACGAAAACATGTATGACATCAATTCATGCTGGGAACTTCATTTGATGATATTTAAACTAATTTTAAAGCACTTCATCTTAACATACACTAGCTTCATTTTTTCGAACATGTAACAACTCAATTTTACTTTTTCTTTTTCGTTTTTTTGTTCGAATACTTTCTAACTGTTACCCTTGGAATAGCCGTTGAAATCCACGCACAGGTACGACCTTTTGCGGGTACCTCTGTTTATTCGGTAGTAATGTATTACTATAAGAAAATGTATTTATGAATGTATGAGTTCGTATTTGAATGTTATTATTATTACAGCTTTATCTCATAATGAATGATTTTCACCAAGTTTCAACCATGTTACGTTAAAATTGTAATAATTGTCTGAAATGGGTATTTGAATATAATCTGAGTAGGCACACCTGGATTCAAATTAATATTAAATATTCTCTCCTTTTTTGGTTCTATCATCTTTCTCATCAATATTAACAAGAATTGAATAGTTTAGAACTTTCGACTCTTTCTGTCTCCATTCAAGAAAGAAAAAACAGATTTACTCTTTACTTATTCCTTTTAACATCGTGCAGGTATGTTCAGAGTCGTAATCTGTGTTGTAGTACTGCAGAAACCCGTTGTATATCGTAACGTCAAGTAATATTTATACGTTTTAATGAATAACAGCCCGATTGTTCGTGTATAGAGAGAAAATTGATGGCCTTTCATGAAACGAACATGTTATTCTGAGAAAGAATCGCCATTCAATTGATTTATTATTGAACACAAGATATTTTTTCTTCCTCGAGAAAAAGAGTAGTAACAATAGATGCTATTTTCAATGTCATTGCTGATCATGAAGTTGACAAATGGGCGAAAATTGTGAGCAGTTGAGAGAATAACTTTTTTCCATTTCCTATGAACTCCGTAAAGGTGCGTATCCACCAAAAAAGCAAGCACGAGCGAACAAGAGTGAACGAGCATTCTGCATCAATAATCGTCTGGTGAGTACGGGCTAGCGAGCGAGCGAACGTATGCTTGTTCGCGTTCAGAAAAGATCGATAAGAAGGCGGTACATCAAAGAAAATACTTGTTCGTGGTCGTTTAGTGTGAACGGGATTTTAATCTTCAAAACTCGTTTTTTTACATGAGTTTACAAAACATGAGCGAACACGAGCAAACATACACGAATGCTCGCTCATGCTCGCTCGTGCTCGCTTTTTTGGTGAATACGCACCTCAAGCAAGCGTTAATTGATAAATCCAATATAATTCAGAATGGAATTCATTCAGTTGAAACTCATCGCCATTGCAGACGAACACAGTAGTATTCAACTGCCAATTAGTATCTGATTTTGAGTAGCAACTTATTAGTATTCACGGATTGTCTAAGATTCCAGCAAAAATATACTGGACATTCATGAGCTATGATTATATATCTTACGTTCCTTTCAACGGCTGGAATAGGTTTTCCGTAACTGATTGAATTCGTAGACTGATAAGGTACAGGGGGTACGGGGGCACTTGGCCCACCCCCATCACCACGCCAAGTCAGCAGCAACAAGCCAAAGCCGACAGAACCACTAGTCTGGTTCATATGTACTCGATTTAGCTCTTTTTGGTGACATTTTTCAGCCCTGTCCAAAAATTACGACCAAGGTGTCATTCAATTCGTATTTTTGCCTAGAAAGTTTAAGGAAAGGTCCGAAAACGCGCCGATAAAAATTACAAAAGTTATAAACAATTAAGTGAAGAAAAAATGGGGCTTTAGTTTTTTCGTAATATCTCGGAAAATTTTCAACATTTTCGAAATTTGAAAAAAGATTTGAAAAGATCAATGAATTTGCGTAAAAAAAGTCTCGACTCCCGAAAGTGTATCTCGATTATTTATAATTTTTACAGAGCCATGAAAATAGAGCCAAAAGCGGGTAGTCTGGCTTCCGCGCGCCTTTCGTCACTCTGACATAAAAACAAAAAAAATTATTTGAACATATTAAATGTAAATATTAAGGAATGAAAAAATTCATGTAATGTTGGGATACATCAATAAACAATAATCCGCAGTCAAAA
>NW_019291770.1:5092-22554 GCF_000500325.1 Leptinotarsa decemlineata | reverse complement strand
TATAAATTTTCCCTTCAGATTCGAAATAATTTTGATTAAGTATTGTATTTAGACTGTGTTCCATTTGGTTAATGTAGGTTTTGTCTATGTTTTGGTGTTTTAGTTTCTCAGATATGATGTTTATACTTTCGTTGACTGGTATGTTGGAGTACATGTTTTTTATGTCGAACGAGAACAGTTTAGTGTTCGGACTGACATTTGTCGTAGAGATTCTGTCTGTGAGTTTTCCAATGCGTTGGATCAGCAGAAGGGGTTCAGAGGAGTAGCCAGCTATATCACCTGATCTCATATCGATGGACTTCTTTCTGTGGGGACACCTGAAGTCATAAGTGTACAAATCTAGAAGACCTGCGACAGAGAATTGTTCGGGAATGCCGATTGCTGACTCCGGATATCATGAATAATGTACGGAACGCTTTCAAGAGACTGTATTGTTGTATGGGACTAGGTGGAGATTATTTTGAATAATTCATCTGTTGATTTTGTTACAACTGATATTATTTGTTGTTGATTTTCTCATTGAAATGAACGACAGCGAATTTTCTGTTTTTTTTTTTAATGAAATGTTCCACATTTAATTTCTCAATAACGAATGAACCAATTTCGAAAAAAACTACAGAGGTAATAGAGGGACGAGAAACCTTCCAAATGATGTATCACTGGATCCCCCATGCCATTGGGGGTAGATGCTGACCGCAGGGGGATGAAGTTTCGTGTATGATTTTCATATCAGAATCATTACGCCTAGAAATGAAAATTGATGTGATCTTTGAAATTTTCGATTACACATCCGTTTCAGACTTTCAGGCAACTACGAACACACATATCGAAGTTGGTTACAATTTTTATTATTATTGCCACTGACATATATTAAGTGACTGTCAGTCCTAACCAATAGAGGCGACTTGTGGAATTCACACGTGTGGATAAGATCCTCTTTTGATAATTTCAAACTGTAACGTGTTTCATGAAATATTAGACATCCTTTTCCAATTTTTGTAAATGTATTGAACCAATGTTCATCCAACACTATGTGCCCAATATTTTACATAATCATCGTATGATACATCCTCAAACTGCAGTTTGAGGAGAGCCACGAAGATGATAGCACAGCCTGCTATCGAAAGCGCTCGCATATAATTAAATAGGAGTTATAAAACTTCAAATCCTTTCTGTAATAAATACAAATGAATGGATTTTGATTGTTTTCTTGTAAACACAAGATCTATTAACGGAAACCATAAATGTGCGGCTGGCTCCTGCTGGTGGCTCCGTGCATTTGTATTTATTTCTTTTGGTAACCCAATGGTAACCCATCCTTACACTTGGCTGCACAATAGTGATGATGGGCCAAAAGTCCAAAACACGTGTCTATGGCTTGCCAATTTCTTGAGTGTTTTGCCCGATTATTAACTGTGTGTAGTGTTCAAACTATGAGACCTAGGGTTTATAAGATATTATTTACTCCTTATTTTTAAATAATCGACCTTTTCTCATATTTCCTAAACACTGTTCTGGAGCAGGGATAACAAGAGTTTATTTCATAAGGATTCATCAAAAACACTATCCGTACACGCTATAGGAGAAGTATAATCATTGTCAACATGATTTTCAACAAATTCAAACAACATGTTTGAGGTCGTCGGTTATCCGTATATTCATAATATTGAATAGTAAAACTCATATTCACTTCTTCCCGGAACTGTACTGTAGATAAATCCAAATAATTCTTTGACCTCAAGGTTCAATTATCGAATGTGTTTTGTAGAATGGCAATCATCAGAGACTGCAAAATACAGACAGCCCTTGCATATCAACTTGTACGACTGCCACAAACTTGTCTTCCCTTGGAGATTTCCAGTCCAATTCAACAATCAACTCTCAGAAAAAAATGAGTAAGGACAATAATATACGGATGGCTATCCAGGAGATAGAGCCGTTACAAAAAAAGCAAGAGGAACAACAGCCGAATGAGACTGGAGAAGTTTCAAAGTCTAGTTTTTCACAAATCAAAACACAAGTAAGTGATTTAAACAAAATGAACCCATTCGTTTTCACTAACTGGGTGAATAAAGACAGTCATTTCTATCACTTGAATCACTCTGAAATAATGATATACGGAATGACATTTAATGAGTTATTTTCAAAATACGCTTGAATCAGTTGATTTTCTGAAAGCGTCATCTATGGTATCGGGTGCTTTGTTTTTGGGCTGTGGTTTCAACTATAATTGCCATTCAGTGGAAGGGAGGACGAATCTCGTTCGGCGATCGACGTCAAAGCTTGGCTTTGTAACCGACTGTCTTGGCGGATTTCGTTTATGTTCGTGAATTGAGTTTTACATCAATCTCATAGATGGCGTCTTTCTAAGATGAGATATCATCTTCTTTTGTACTTTCTCAGATCCAGTAATGCATTCTTGGTACAGTCTAGAACCACTGATGATACCTATGGCGACTTTCACTGCAGTGAAAGATAGGACGAATCTAATTCGACGGGTAATAGTGAGTCGTGTGTCGATCCCATAGATGCGTTTTCGCAAGGGAGATGTCCATATTCACTCATGTCAGGCTTTTTTAATAGGTTAGGTTAAGTCTAAAGTGAGTGGGTCTATTCGACCCTCCATCGCAACCCACAAGGGTTTATTGTGGCTCACACATATTCACACTCGACCAAATAAACCCAGCTTTTTAACGAAGCCGATTAGTTTGTATGATGAGTGGTCTTTCAGGTCAGATGGTGAGAGTACGGCTCTGCTGAACTCTAAAAACCTGATTCGGTGCCCAGCGGGGCAGGCACAAAGTATATGCTCTGCTGTTTCATCATTTTCCAAACAGAGGCAACACACACTGTCTTCCGACAGTCCGAGTCTCTGCATATGATGATTCAAATGACAGTGACCTGTAAGAAGGCCTGTTAAATATCGTAGTTCATCCCTACTGTAGTCCAACAACTGTTTGGTATCAAACTTCGAAAGGTGAATAAACGTCTTGGAGTGGGCCAATCCTGGAAAATTCTGCCAGAAGTCCATAAATATTCTTGTCATTCAGGTGTTCAATGTTTGTTTGGCAAAGCATAAAGCGATGCCAGTGACAGGGTCTGGTCCGATGAAGCTGCTTGTAGCACCCTCCTTCGCAAGGGAGGCAGCAACCTCATTGTTTTCCAGGCCAGTATGGCCCAGAATCCAGACCAGAGACAATCTATTAAGTATTCCCATCGAGAAGAGTCGTTTTTGGCAATTTGCTACCAATTCAGACGTTGCTCGGTAGGAGTCAAGAGCTTCCAACGCCACATGACTGCCCGAGAATATTTTCATTGACTTGTGTATGAGGTGTGATTCTTCCAATCTTTCTGCACACAATTCAATAGCGTAAATTTCCACTTGAAATATAGTCGCATAGGTTCGTAGGCAGGCTGATATCTCTGTCCTGATTCTGCGACTGAAAACACCTGCACCAGAACCGGTGGGTGTTTTTGATCCACCTGTGAACCAACAACTATCTCTAGCTCTTAATATTTCCTCCTCACGGAGGATCCAGTCCTCTCTACTCGGGAACAGTACTCTATAGGGCAGTTCGTAGTTGACAGTTGGATGCAGTCAGAGGTCATTTCCAGAATGCTGTGACTTCCAGTATCAACCAACAGTCTGTTGCACTCTGCATTGATTTGTGCAATTGGCAATGTGCACAAGTCTGTATGCAGTTCATCTAGCCTCTCTTTCCAGAAAAATATGGAGAGGAGGTAGATCCAGAAGGATCTCCATGACCGCTGATGGTGTGGTACTGATGGCACCACTGATAGCCAGACACAAGCCTGTCTCTGCAAGCCAGAGAGATATTCGCCTTAACCGTTTTCTGTAAAGCCTTCGGCCACCAGGCAATTGCATCATAAGTGATCATTGGTCTGGCAATCATCACATAAATCCAATGGATTCGTTCGGGACCTAAACCCCAAGTTTTACCACAAAACCTTCTAGGTGAATCTTTTATCAAGGACAATGTGAAAATATTTCACCTCTGTTCCAGATGGAATGACCCCACCATTGAGGGAAAATGGCATTAGATCGTCCACTTTTCTCCTCCTGGTGAAGGGGATTAATCACAGTTTTGCTGGGGTTGACAGACATCTGCTCCCTCAGGCACCAACTGTGAACAACGTCCAACGTGCTTTGCAAGATATTACAAGCTACCCTTCCTGACGTGGACTTTGCCAAGATAAAAAGGTCGTCTGCATAAGCTTGCATATCTACTTTTCTTCTGTCGAGGGTATAAAGCAGACTATCCATCAGGAGCGACCACAGAAGGGGAGATAGTATCCCATCTTGAGGGCAGCCCCTGTTGACCCTGAACCTAATGGCCCTGCCTTGAAGAGTTGTACTTGCAGTTCTGTTTACCAGTATGGGAGATGTCCATGTTCACTCATGTCAGGCTTTTCTTATTCAGTCGAACATTGCATTTGTGGTTCAACCACCACTAATGAGACTTCTGGTGAGTCCAAACAGTGTTTTCAGCTATTTGTGGATCAATGCTTTATGTTGGGGCTCTGATTAAGGCTAGTTGTCTTACAGTGGGAGACAGAGGAAGAATTTCATTCGGCGATCCATGCATGGATAGGCTCATTTACGTCTGTTATTCGTGAATTGAGTCTATTATCGATTCCATTTATGGCGTCTTCGTGAGGAGAGACATCATCTTTACTTACCCAGAATTTTCCGTTAGGAGCACTTCAGTCCAGCAGTGCATGTGTGCGTGGTTCGGCTCCACCGATAAGACCTACGCGGGTCCAAATAGCACTGTTTGGTGTTGGATTATGAATACTTCGTTTTTGGATTCTGATTCCTACAATAATCTTGTTGACGTTTTTGCCATTTTAATATATTTCCCTCTATTTTTCCTAACTTTCATTTATTTTATATCCACTGGTTTTGTATGACTCACTTCCGTTGAGTCATTTTTCCGTCTGAATATATTTTGAAAGTATTCAGTTAGTATTTTTGTTAATTCAGTTAACTAGTTTTGTGATATAATAATTTTTCTGAAAAAGAGGTTAGTTGGGTAACAGGATCAATTTTTTTTTTTTTTAATCTTATTCTTGCCGAATTTATTTAAATTCTTATTCAGGGCTCTGTAACAATGAATTTTCATAAATATACCTCCCACAAAACTTATACGATTATTATCGTTTCAATTTCACAAGAAATAATGAGTTCTTAATTGAATTACTCACCGAAAAGCAGTTTTCTCATATTGATGATAATACTATTTCAAAAACCATCAGACATATTAGATACGTATTTAAAAAATGAAAATAAAAAACATTGCAACAACAAATTTTCGAGACAACACCAACACAAAATGACATGAAACAAACGAATGTGATTCTGATAAGGTGGTGTCTGTTTTTTAATGAATGGCAGAAAAAAAAAGAATGAAAAAAGTGTTAATTATTCAGGTATTTCAGGTTTCAAATTGAAGTATGCAGTATTAAGGCCATCGACATCTCTTCTAATGTTAACACTATCGCATTTGAGGATATGTATCATTTCGCTCAAAAGTCTTTTTGATAAATATGGTTGAACATCTAGAATAGTTGGATGATCAAAATCAAAAATGTGTCCATATTCTTTTTCATGTTCAACGAGAGCTGTGGGGTTTTTTATATTCAGTTTCTTAGAGTCTCTCTTGTGTTCTGAAAATTGTGTTTTGATGTAGCGTCCGGTTTGACCAACAAGCATTTGTGACAGCTTCCACAGTTCAATTTGTACACAATATCGGATTGTATTTCTTGTGGTGTTTTAGTTTTTTTCGAAAAATAATTTAAAAATCTTTCAGAAAAAGTTGGTTTATGATACCAGTCTACCTTTAAAATTCGGTTTGCATCTTTGATTATTGTAGTATCTAAAAATGCTAACGAATTGTTTTTTCTATTTGGATGTTGATATCATGATATTTTGAATTACAGTTGACATTGTCATTAGTGAGTGCCATTCATTGAATACAACCCCATTTCTGATTCAATTATCAACACCAATTGAATAAAAAAACTAATTAATACAGTGTATTGTATGATTTTCACTATAAAGCTATTGTATAGGGAAACACGGGTCGCGGTTTATGTAAAACCCTTTGTAGTGAAAATCATACAATACACTGTATTGATTAGTTTTTTCAATATGTATTTTCATCAAGTATGGGCCAGTTCTATTCAATTACCAATTGAATAATTCGTTTCAAATCATGTTATACTTCCATGATTCGACGTATTGAAAATACTGTGAACATATTTTATCGAAAGTGAATATAATTTTTAAAATTAATTGTTCACATAAGAATCAGAAATATT
This sequence comes from Leptinotarsa decemlineata, assembly GCF_000500325.1. Lineage (NCBI taxonomy): Eukaryota > Metazoa > Arthropoda > Insecta > Coleoptera > Chrysomelidae > Leptinotarsa > Leptinotarsa decemlineata. Next base: position 16,212 of record NW_019291770.1, on the reverse strand, counting down.
CTTATAATCATTATTTATTTTGGTTGATGATTTTCTCTTTCGATTTGAAAAGAACTGTTTCTCCTTCGCTGTGAATTTGATAATAATGAAATTCCATGTGCATACTTTTGCAGTTGCTGGCAGTCTTCTCCGTTTCCTTGATTTCACTCGTCATAGGATATTCAACAGCGTACACAGCTCCTGCACAGCTATCATTGGAAAGAGACTTCAATTTAACTGCAAAGGGTGGGGAGGTAAGATGAAGTTGACAAATAAATTCATGTTTTGAAATCAATTGACGTTGTTACAGATGTCATGGATTTCAAGTTTTATGCCCCTTGGAGCTCTTGCCGGTGGTGTCATCGGAGGGACCATGATAGACTACTTTGGGAGAAAATGGACCTTTCTCCTCACCAACATTTTTTTTCTTGTTGCATGGTTGATCAGCTTTTCCGCTCAAACCTATATCTACCTCTACGTTGGAAGAATTATAACGGGTATTGCTGTTGGGATTACTTCACTTGCTGTTCCCGTATATACAGCGGAGATTATACAACCAGAAGTTAGAGGGACCTTAGGTCTTCTACCCACTGCCATGGGAAATATAGGAATTTTAGTTTGTTTTCTATTCGGCTCATTTCTAGAATGGAGAAATTTAGCACTAATCGCAGTCATGCTAACAGTACCTTTCCTGATCATGATTTGGTTTATTCCTGACACTCCAAAATTTCTTTTGTCAAAAGGGCAACACGACCAAGCTAAAGATGCCCTGAAATGGTTGCGTGGAAATGACACAAATATTGATACAGAATTTTTAGATTTGCAAAAAATTCAAAAAAAGTCGGATGACCAAAATGAAAGTATGATGATTATTTTCTCTGCAAGTAATCTCAAACCTCTTGGCATTGTGTTAGGACTGATGCTGTTTCAACAATTCAGTGGTATAAATGCTATTTTATTCTACACAACAAAAATTTTCAAAGAATCAGTTTCTTCCCTTGATGAGAACGTTTGTACAGTTATTGTGGGAGTTGTCAATTTTGTATCAACATTCGTAGCAACGATTTTGATAGACAAATTGGGAAGAAAAATATTATTGTATATTTCCAGTGTAACAATGATCGTTTCCCTTGTCGTTGCAGGGGCATACTTCTATATAAAAAATGTAACAGATATAAATGTAACACCCCTTGGCTGGTTGCCGTTGGCTACTTTTATGATGTATGTATTAGGATTCTCTCTAGGGTTTGGACCTATTCCATGGCTGATGATGGGAGAGATCCTTCCAGCTAAAATAAGAGGAGCAGGAGCCTCTATATCAACAGCATTCAATTGGGCATGTACGTTCATAGTAACAAAAACATTTTTGCTAATCATGAACGCCATTGGTGCTCATTATACATTTTGGATGTATGGTGTCGTTGTAGTAGGTGCTCTCATATTTTCAATTTTCATTGTTCCAGAAACAAAGGGAAAAAGTTTGGCTGAAATTGAAAATAAATTGGGAGGCCATAAAGATGAGAGAAAACACTTCATAGATAATTTGAAAACCGTTTCTTCTGTCTCGTAGAAAACTGACTAGATTATAGTAAGTGTCTGTTGATTCGCTAGCCACATATCCTTAGAAATTAAATATAGATTTCTGTATTTATGTAAATAGTATCGTTACCTCAAAAAGTGTTATTTATTATTTAATGAAATATTTTCATATTGAAATCAATTAAATTTGGTTGTTACGATGATTGTATTGGAATTGGACCGGCGGGGGTATAAATGTTTGCAATAAATAGTATTTATAATAACTAATAACAAAACGGTAGTTTGCTCAATTACAATTACATCACAATATAATCCAAGTTCGAATTACTTACAGCGTATTATAATGAGCGATTTATAAGGAAGTAAGAGACATATTTTGAGTAGTAAAATTCATTCAATAAAAATGCATGCAATTTTATTTTTAATTTTTCCGTATTTGCAAGAAAGTTGGTGAAAAACATTAATTTACACGACGTGAATCATTGACTCACTGACTTATCACTCCATAAGTAAGGACATTGCTTACATATCTTGGAAAAAATACAATCATGCAATGAATTATTGACGTGAATCATTGACTCACTGACTCATCACTCCATAATTGAGTACATTGCTTACATATATCAGAAAAAATACAATCATGCAATGAATGTACATCTACTCATTGTAAACAATTTCAATTCACACCTCTCTGGGAGGTTTGTCAATACTACACCAATCTTATACTTTTTTGTGAAGAAGTGTAATAAACGCAAATATATTGAATCTTATTTTCTGAGGAACAGGCATTGATGCCTTCAAATGAATGAAGAAGATAACATATCACAGACTGGAAAGATGATGTACGTTTTGTTCTCTAATTTTGTTTCGAAGTATCAATCTAACATGTAAAATGATCACGCCTGATAATTATTTCCAATTGTGAAGTAGAAGATTACGAACGAAATTAAAAATTATCAGCAAGAAATGAAAATTAAAAGATATCAAGCCAAGTTATTTCACGGGGTTTTGATTGTTAGTATCCACAATCGTCTTCAAGTGATGACTGTTTTTTCAAAGTCTGGTGCGATCGTACGATCTTCGTGTATTTTCCTGTTTGAAGCACCTCTTCGATCTTCTGTTCGTAGAGATCAGTATCCATCACAACAGTAGCGATTCCTTCATCTACAGGTAGGATCTTCATGGTGTTATCTCTACGTAGGCCTACGTAGTTCTTCGTTCTTAATTGCTGACGTTAGATGTTGGAACTGGGTCTCGATCCAGTTGTTCTCAGATTTTCCATCTGAATTCTTCTGTCTCGATGTGATCAATAAGGTAACTAGTTGATTTCACTGCAGTTATCATTTTCAGAGTGAGCAGAGGTGTTGGTACAATGGCTAAGTTCAGACCTTTCCTTAACAAGGATTCCTATATGTCCGTGAGAGGGTGGGAACTCATGTTGATGACGTTGGCGGCAGTCATCATCCGAAGACGATTGTGGATTCTAACAATCGAAACGTCTTGAAGTAACTTGGCTTTGAATCTTTTTATTTTCAATTTTAATTTTTTGGTAATGATTTTTAATATTTAGTTCGTGTTGATAGTTCAATTCTTGATTGTTGCTTGTATTTCATTTCATTGTGGTTTCAGTTTTCAATGTTTGAAGGTGGTTTTCTTTGTTCGATATAATTGTAATTTTTCAGTTGATCTTTTTAATTTTTTATAGATTCTTTCAGGGATTTCAAATCAATTTACAATAAACTGTAATGAGTTTTAATATGGATTTTCACTTCACCAAGTATCGGCCAGTTCTATTCAAGAATTGAAGATAATCAAGATCACGAAGAAGATATTCCACATAGTTGCCTTTGCTACTAGGAACATTCTGCAAAGCATATTTGCCAAGATACATTTTTAGTCTTGCATGTTATTCAATACGAACGTTTCAAGTTCCTTTTGGTTATCCAATATATTCTGTAACACAAACAAGATGTACTTGAGTATTGATTCTTTCACCAATTATTCAAATGGAGGACAAAACTAAGGTGAAAAGTAATCATTCACCCATTGTTGGCGAATCATACCTATATATAGTTTTTATATGTGGTTAATGTGTTTTTTTATCAAACTCATTCTAAATCTGACCTTCCATAATACTGATGAAAATGAAAAATCATTTTTTTACTCGCTTGTGCATCAGTACGTGATCATTCATACAAACAATAGTCGATTCTTATAGAATCATAGAAATCAATGAGAGCTGTAAAACATAAACATATTATTAAATACTCTATGATAGAAACAATTGTTGAAAATGATGAGATTAAGTAGGAACTTGTTTTTGTTGTTCATAATAGTGAGGTTGAAACGATATTAATTTCAACAGGTCTCGATTGATATTCTTTATTGAAAAATATATAAATTTGAAAACGTTATCACTAACCATATATTCCATAAGAAGCAACACGTAATGTTGAGTAGCAAAAAAGTACATTTCATCAGTTCGAACTTCCATTGTCTAATATGATATAAATTGATTTTAAATTGTCAACCACCTTCAAACAAAAGCAAAAAAGTAATTCAGCAGCAAAACCTTTCAAATGTGCTACTTTCCATGAATTCCAAAATAACATTTTCAACAAACAGTACTTACCCAAAAGCAAACATCTGAATTTCATTTTGCAATAACCGACCGAGGGTCATAAAATGTGGGGTGTATGAAACAATAATAACTCTAATGACTATACAATCAACGATATGGTCCTAGTAACATATTATGATTTACAGTCATTATTCAGTACATCCTTGAATTTTCCGAATTCATTAATTCCATATTCGTTCATCAAACATACGGACATTAACATATCTATTAGATTTTACTGAATTATATAATTATTCGCATATCAAGATGTGGTATTTCCTAATGTGATATTGCGCACGAATGGTCAGTACTTAAGAGAAAAATGAGTTTTCTGATAATTTGTGTGAAATAGATATATAATTCAACATTAGGGACATTGAATTTTTTGTGGAGAATACGAAGTTTTTCGTAAGCTTTTATGGGTAGAAAGTACAGACTTTGGACTCTGCGCTTTTGTTGTTACCAAACTGTATAACAGGGTATAATAGTGAGGAGTGCCACTCAAAACAATATGATAATTATCACCATCAAAAAAGAAGCTTGTGGGTGAATTTTCATTTTTTGCAAACCAATGGAGATCACCGTCCCAGTATAGATATACTATATATATATACTATATATATACTATATACTACTATAGATATACTATCATTATGTTCCTGAACTCTTCATTCTATTTTTCAAACTCAATTTCTTCTTTAATGATTATGTTTCTTCAGAGAGAGAAAACAGTTTTCATATTCAGATTTTAACAGATCCTAATTTGGGTGTTACAGATGTCCCTGACTACCTGAGGATCTGAAAATTGATGCCAGTATGCCTTCTTTATTTTATTAATAATTATCACACTGAATGATACAGAATTTTCCCACTTGACATTGTCAGCCAAAAATGTTTATCAACTGTCATTTATTAATGTTTTTCTATCTGTTTTTGAACCATTTTATATTTTATTCTCACGTTAGTAAGTTCTCCATATTTATATATTTTTTTACAAGATATATAATCTTATTATTGTAGTTGTCCTGACGAAGGTGTGAAATATACTGCTCCGGGGCGACTTCATTAATTCCAGTGGCGCATTTGCTTTATCAGCTGCAGGAAAACCCGGAAAAACCTGCAGCACCACATCATCTGAAGATCTTGATCTAACAATGTCCTCTCTCTTATAAAACAAAATGTAGGGTGTCCCCAGAGGCTCCAATAAATTCAATGCATCGCCAGAACACTTCGTGACACGTGACATTATTTTCTGAATTATAATCAAAAACGAATCAGTATACCATAAGGTAAAATTGAAGAAGAAAAACAATCACCAATGATGTATTGTAGGCTTCGGGTATACTGAACCTAAAAAGCGATATTTTGAAATTTTGTTATAATTTATTGATTTTGAATTCGTACTATATACTGAATTAACATTGGTGAAAGTGAAATAATACTCATCGACTTATCTTAAAGCTATGATATCAATTCCAGTTTTTTGAGTTCACTTGAAGCATTTATCATCTGAATTGATAATATACTTTTCTGATTTTCGATTTGAAATTGAAAATTCAACAAATGCCTACTTATGATGAAAAATGTTGCAACTTGCATATGAGAGGGAGTTATTCCTGACATTTACCAAATTTTTTTTTTTTATTTCATGCGTTGATGCTGACAAGAAATTAATGACATGAACACTACAGAAAATCGTATCACATACACGGAATTCTGTTGCAAGAAGTCTTAATATATTTGTTTTGACCTCATAACCCTGTATAGAGTATTTGTACGAAAAGCAACTAGAATGACGTTTGTTTACTTGTAAATATTGAGAAACAGAAAGTTCAAGAATTCAAGAGGAATAAAAATATCACAGAATATTTCAAAATGATAAGATACGTTGAATTCTATGAGTAAGATATGGAAAAATAGATACAAATTTGCAGCTGCCATTTGAATCATAAATAATATTGATGAAGAATTATTTGAATTCACTCAATTTGCATCAGGAATCAATTTATTTCAGCAATGTTCAAATATATTTCATTATTACATACAGTACTCTCTCACACATTGAATAGAAATGAAACAGAAATCTTCTGATAACTAAATGTGTTAGTGGCAGAAATTAGTAAGGTGAGGGGAACTGAAACCTCCGAAAGCCTTTGCAAAACATGCCACCGTGGACTAGCCTACCCAAGCTAAGGTGTAAGAAATCGTGCCGACAGCTGAATGGCCGCAGGATGATATGCGGCCACGAACGATCCCCTTGGGGAAATGGACGAAACCTTATTGTACTTAGCCTATCTCTGGTAATGCGGGGCTCTGCCAGAGGTGACCAAGTCTTTCCTTGCTACTCGTGGGAACACACATGAATGAAACAACAGAAACAACCAAAACAAAAACCAATCTCGAGGCTGGACAGAAGTGCTCACCTCAATCTAAGGCGGTGGCTGGGGATGAACAGAAATGTCCACCCCAATCTACCGCTTGGAATGAGGCTGAACATAGCAGATCTCCTCCAGCAAGTGCACTTCCTGCGACGGGCGCCAAGAGCTCCGCCTTGAATAAAGGCAAGAACCGGCCGCCTCTGCAGGAAAGCTCCCTCACTTGTGCACCTCCACGGAGGGAATTCCAAGAAGGACGGTTGAAGAAGCCGCGCAACGACAGTAATATCGCTGCACCTTCCAAAACCTTCGCGGAGGCCACCGGGAGACACCTCAAGGTTGCCAAAGAGAGTGTGTGTTCGGCGAGTCTTGGCCTACTTACTATAATAGACATTTGTTTTATTTTAAAACGTCGTTTTTCCTGTGTTATATTTTGTGTCAAATTCATCGGTGAATCATAAAGATGAATAAACCTCTGAAGAAGTCAGCCACTCGTGCTGGCGAAACGTTAGGATGCAGATCAAAACTACGACGGCCTTCATACCTGAATGAAGATAGTAATACTGAAAATCTCGGCCGCGAAAGCCTTAACCAATTTATATCACGTTTTGATAATTCTAGAGAATCATTTTTCGAAAAATAAATCACTAGTGATAACTTGTATATCACTTCAACTGGTAGGTATATAAACAATAATACAAAAATGTATGAAAGTTATTTTAATAAACAAAACAACAGATGAACGAAAAATAACGTCAATCAGGATTCTTGCACTGCATGCAATCTTCCATGATATCTTGAAATTCCTCTATTTGAAGTGTCATTTCGAAGAAACTATATTTGTCGTGTATATTTTTTGTAGCAACCATCAAAACATTCTGTGGATTGGTACCAGCACCTGCAACATATTTTAACAATTTCATTTATGTCGTGAACTGAACTTCCATATTTGTCAAATTAAACCTAGTAAAATTGTATTTCAGTAAGATTTTGTTTCAATAGTCCAAAAGGGTTCATTTTCATGCAGTATTTATTTTTCTTTCTTGGAAATGTATTGAACTGATGGAATATATTTTCATGCCTTTTGGTCGACTTGGTAGGAGATATTTAAATTTGTTTCCTGAACAGAGGAACAAGGTCCAATTAAACAAAAAAATCTTCAGTGTGAGAACACTTCTATCCTGATTCCAAATGAAATAAAACAACCCAGAAGTTACTTCACAAAAAGTCTCAAGTAAAATGTGAAAAAAGTTTAGGCAGCTGAATGATTAGTATATTCGTTTACTTTTCATCGCAATGAATTGAAATAAAAGTTAAAATTTCGATTAGTTCCAATGATGTTCGGAAAAATTATAAATGCACCATTTTGTATGTTTTAAGGAAGATATTGCCACTTTTGAAGCTGTAAAAGTTGTCTACAGACTTTCAATCCGACGTTTCGTCTCCGAGAAACCATCACCAATTTCAATTTCTTCATAAAGAATCAATGTGTTAGCCTTTTTGATGATAACTTCATTATTATATCTGCATAATAGTACAATAGGTGAATTTTAAAACTTCACATGAATAATCTTCAAAATGTGCGAACTTTTCCTAATTCAACTGACTTCGTATCTTTTATGATTTCCGATTTTCCCATCTTGGACACATAGTAAATGAACAAAATGTAATTAGTTGATAATTTAGGAATTCAAGAGGAATGCAGATGTAAAATTGTAAAGAACTCAAATAGGTGAATTTATGCTTACGGAAAGGGAGTAAAAATAAACACCTTACTGACGTATGATGAAGAAACATTCATTCAGTTCCCGTACACATGGCAATTGTTATACATTTGAAAAACGCATTCAGTTATGAAAAAAAAAATGAAAAAGTTATCGATATAATCAATCACCATTTTGCTGGAATGAAATCGTAATCACAGAAACAGAAATCAAAAATTTTGAGATGCCACAATTTTGAAACTTGTGGAATATGAGAGACCCTCCAATAGTGTTAGCAACTGATTGGAGGAAAATCTGGAATGCGATAATGAATAAATGGAAGGATATTCTGAAGTTACAGTGGACTAGACCAAAAAAAAATTTTGTAAAATTTATTCAAAGATGATTCTTATAAAAATGTTGCGTTATTTCTAGAAATAATCTTTTATGAACTATATTTGAGTAAGCTGATATTTCAAGTCTGAACGCCAAGTCTATTTTTGAAACAACATTAGGAAGACATTTTTATATTTAGTTATTTTTTATTCTACAGTTTTCACGTATTCTAATGAAGTTTATAAACAAATCATTCATATGATGATGGGAAGCCATGTGTCTTTCATCCTCGCATCTTCACTATACTGTTTCTTGTGCAAATTTCAATCAGGTATATATCGGCCAAACTGGCAGACTCCAAAAATAACAAAAAGAGTTGCACTTCAACACAAAACACCATCGAATTAGTCCATATATGGATATTGCAGTGACAAAATATCAGATCATTCGAATATAGTTAATGAAAGACTCTAGAAGTAATCAACATTTATAAGGATCCTCTTTGCATTGACTTCAGAAAGGCATGCAAGGTCTCAATATATAAAACTTGGCAAGTTGACGATTTGGATGTCACACCAATAGGTGGTTCGACTTATGTCTCGCTTGCGTTTACGCAGTTACTTTTATCAAGTACTATTTTTTGTTTTCAAATTTTGTATTCAATCGAGGACCGCCTGCCCGGTACTGACGATGCCCAACAGGCTGAAACAGCTGTCTACCGGTAGCTCTTAAATTGAAATCAATATGGTAATGATCAGAATAGTACTTATCCATTTATTGGGAAAGAAAGTTTTTGGCTTTCTACTACTCCATCTTGATACAAAAAAAGGGTTGTGTAGGAATTCACTGAAAGGTTGAGTTATTCAAAGCAATAACAAGGTTGATTCACTTTCATTAAATTGTCCATTTATTTCCGATGCACAAAATGATGACATGTGTGAAGATCCTTTAACCTTACTGTACTCACATAATGTTCACGATAACTCCGATTCCAGAAGTTATTAGCATAATTTTGGGTTCAATATCGTAACTTTTGTTCATAATCCTCTGGACTGCCATGTAAACAAGAATACCAGTAACAACCCAAATCATTAGTACTGATGTTAGTGCTCCTATAACTTCGGCTCTATACCAGCCAAAAAGCATTTTTTTCGTTGGGCGTCGATTGGCCATATACAACGCAAACAGAGATATCATAAAACTAGCAAAGTCTGTTAGTAAATGGGCTGCGTCAGATGCTATCGCCAAACTATTAGACAAATATCCACCTGAAAATTACAGAACTGTTCAATTTTTTTCATTGAATGGAAACAAAGATTCAAATTACAATCAAAATTTTCTACTGTGTTGTCGGTTTCAAATCATTAGATTATACTAGATGACCCATCAGACGTTGTTCAGCTTTATAAGTTACACAGGCCAACAAAAAAAATGTTTTTGAAAACTTAGCTGATTTTTATAGATTTTTGTGTGCTGAATCCAAATCTGGTCTTAGTTCTTTTGTATCACCCATAGTTTTTGAGAAATTGACATTTTTATATAATTTAAAATCTGTACGGTATATGTTAAAATTAATGAAACACTATGTTGAATCACTATCATGGATTTTATTCACAGTAGGTTACTTGAAATAATGATACAGTGTTGTAATGTAGGTTTCACTAGTCAGATGGAATTGGTTTATACTTCCTTTCTCTTTTTTCTATGAAGTTTCTGGTGTAGCTTTTCCTACAAGTCGCTTGTTGAGCTTCACGGTGAAGTGAAGTCTCCCATCATGTTGATGTTCCAGCGGTCCTGGTAACGTTTTTCCATCAATTTGATATCTTGGTGAAAACACTCACCCTGTTTCTCACTAACATCTCCCAAATTTTCCGGGAAGTAATCAAGATGACTGTTCAAGAAGTGGACTTTCAGGCTCAACAAACATCCCAGTTTCTAAAAATTCTTCAACATGTTAGCTACAATGGTACGATATTTTGGGTCTTTTGCATTTCCGAAGAATTTTGTAACAACTTGGTTGAATAATATCCATGCTTATTTCTCATGTATGGTCATTATGGTTTCAAAGTTTACGTCGAACAGCATTTTTCGAATGTCGGGCCCTAAAAAGACGCCTTCTATAAGTTTAGCATCTGAAAGGTTTGGAAATTTCTGACAGAGATACTTGAAACAAGGTCCATCTTTAGGCAATTCCTTTACAAACTGTTTCATGAGGCCTAACTTTATATGTAGAGGTGGTAAGATAATGTTTCTAGGATCTACAAGGTTTTTTTGCAAATAATGTTTTTATCACCGGGTTTTAAAGACTCCCTCACAGGCCAGTTATTTCTGCACCAATGTTGATCCCTTGCTCTACTGTCCCATTCACACCAAAAATATAGAAATTTGGTAAAATCGCCTTGCTACGAAGCATACATGTTACTTTCAAGTCACCACATATCATCCAACTATTAGTCGAATAGCCAATTTTATTCAACACTATTTCTAGGTTTTCATAGGTCTCTTTCATATGTACAGAATGGCCAACAGGTATAGATGCATAAGTGTTACTATTGTGTATTAACCAAT
>NW_019291769.1:33988-65504 GCF_000500325.1 Leptinotarsa decemlineata | reverse complement strand
ATAAATTGTATTTCCCCTGAAAATAGAGCCAAAAGCGGGTAGTCTGGCTTCCGCGCGCCTTTCGTCACTCTGACATAAAAACAAAAAAAAATTATTTAAACATATTGATTAATTAAGTTCAATGAATTAAAAAAAAAAATAAAAAAATATTGTTTTTGTCAGATTAAGCGAATCCCTTTAGATAATCGTCAGAATATACGACAGCACATTAAGATGAACCATATATGTCTTAATCTGACGCGCTTGAGTATTTCAAAAGGGCGAATTTTTTTGCACATTATAGTAATGGCCGCACGTTTGCGTCAGATCGAAATCGTCAGATTATTGGATGAGACCTTTTTTTGTTGCACTTAACACCCCCTTAGAAAATCTGACGCGCTCGATTAAATTCTTTTTCTTTTCACTTTTAACCCTTACGTACAACCACCCACATCATGCAAACGATCAGATTAACATACCAAGATTATTAAAAATACGTAGGACATTGATGGAATCACTATATGATGCGCTCGATGAGTGCTCATTGGCGATGAGACCTATTTCAGCGATGAGATCTATTTCTTGATCAATACCAATCCACATGAGATCCAAAAGCGTCCAATGTATTCCGAAAAAGTCACTGTTTGATGTGGATTTTGGGCTGGCGGTATCATCGGTCCATATTTCTTCAACCTGACCTGAAAGACCACTCACCATACAAATCAATCGGCTTCGTTTAGAAGCTGGGTATATTTGGTCGAGTGTGAAAAGGCGTGAGCCACAATAAACCCTTGCGGGTTGCGGTGGAGGGTCAAAAAGACCCAATCACTTTGGACCTAACCTAACCTAACCTACTACTTGTAGACATATAACAGGAACTCGTAAATTGAATCGGTCCATGGACCGAAAATGAATCGTATTCTCTACTTTTTTGGTAATGTCAATTTTTTCCCTATGAGTTGATTAACCTGATTTCAAAGTCACTAGTGATGGATCAACTCAATGTGGTGAGTGAAGTAGTCGACCATCTCGAGCAAGGTAACTAAACAGCTATTACGCTCTGCGACCTCTCTAAGGCGTTCGACTGGGTCTCTCACGACATATTATTGGAAAAACTATATTACCATGGCGTCAGGGGGTATCTCTATCCCTCATAAAATCATATTTATCGAATAGATATCAAGCAGTCAGTAGCAATAATTACATTTCGAATGTAAAACTCGTTAAACATTGTGTTCCCCAAGGATCAGTATTGAGACCACTTATATTCATAATTTACGTGAATGATATTAGTAATTTCATGCATCCATATAAATCTGTTTTGTTTGCCGATTACATTACATTTATTTATCCTGACAAAAATTCTATTGAACTTTCTAGAATATCAAAGGAAGTCGATGAGAAGTCAGAAAGTTGGTTCGTGTCAAATCTACTCAAACTGAACATAGATAAAACGAAACAGTTACAGTTTTCAGCAAGCTCTGCCGCTTCATCAAGTGCAAACAGTGTTAAATTACTTGGGTTAGTTGTCAATAGTACTCTCACTTAGACCTGTCATATTGACCAATTGAGTAAAAAATTATCTAGATGTCTTTTTATTGCGTCAGTTGAGAAATATAACTGGTTTCGATACACTAAAAATAACACATTTCTCCCTCTTCCATTCTCACATTAGCTATGGTGTTATACTCTGGGGCAACTCAACTGGGGCTGTAAAAATTTTTAAATTGTAGAAAAAAGCTCNTTCTTCAATAATCCACGTTTCCTATCTTAAAGTAATTCTTCACTTTTTTTCATGTAAACCTGAGTATGAACAATATTGGTCTTTGTACCTCATTATTTGTGACAACGTGTCAATATCAAAACTTGTTGAAGGATAAGTATATTATATGAACAGCATATCAACAATTTCAAAAATAATTCCATATGATGCAAACCATAAATACCATAGTACGGAGGTCTGAAATGAACTAGAATATTGCTAAATATTACATTCGTGTCCAGAAAAACTGTGAACAATAAAATTGACTTTTTCCTTTTTTTTTTTAAACAGTCGTTAGGTGGAGTTATTCAGGGAAGGAAAGGACCTTCTTTTACTGATGAAGGAGTATATTCGAGACGTTAAGTGACTAAAAATCAGACTCATTCAAAGTCAGAATTGAAAGGTTTTGAAACAAACATAGGACAAGAGCACAGTGAGAACTATGGAAAAAAATATTGATTTTATGGAAATCTGACACTTTCAACGACTTTTTTTATTAGACAAGTAATAAATCAAACAGCCGATTTTTGTGTGATTACCAAAAATAATATTTATTTGAGTAATGGTTTTAAAAATATTGTGTGATCCATTTCAATCGCCTATGAAAGTCAAATTTGAAGTAGATGCAAATTTCTGTCACCTTATATTCGGTTCAAATGGTATTACATAAAGAGAATGACTAAATAATATACATGTTTCAAAGATATTCTCAGTATGTTATGTCCGATTTTGTCATTTCTTTCAATATATTGATTTTTGTCAATACAAAATTATTTGCATTTGCAACAAAGTACTTCAAGAGGTAGGTATTGAACAGAAAATATATAAATTGATATTCTGGTACCTTTCATAGTTGTCCTCCAGTGTATTATTGCTTAGTATCTGCAGTATTATCACTGTTTAATATGAATGTTTATTATACTTATATTTTACAGACAAAACTTTCTTGAGAATGACAACTCCTTGTGTTGATGAAATGATAAGAGTTTCAATCTAAACATAACAATATGCACTGACAGCACGCAAGCCCTTGAACAGACAATGTGTAACCTCAGGGCTGCTACTGAAGTCACCGAAATTTAGTCAAAGCCTGAGGTGGGTTAAGAGGCACGGCAAGAGTAAAGGTAATCGCATTGCCGACTGGACTAAGAATTTTAGGACTGGAGGAAGGTGGACAGGTCATCCTCCTTGGGAGGATGTACAATGGGTCACATGTGGCCTAAGTGCTGTGGGCTTACATTCACCCTCCCTACTCTACAAGATACAGATACCTCCAATCTTTCTTTTATTCTAAGTGTTGCTTCCAGATCAATCTGGAATCTTTGATAAGAGGCATATAAATAGACAATGGTTAATAATCTTAAAATATAACACCATTGAAAACATAGCATAACATATCCTGTGTGATATGCTCACACCTCCAGTCAAAACTATACGGTTATCAACGTTTGCCAGTATTAATAAAGTTCACTCCGCTTGATGATAATGTTAATTAGACCAGTCAAAATCTTGAAAAAGTTTTGACATGAGATAACATAAAATGTAATATGTGCCGGACCTCGATACAGAATGACATATAAACCGTTTGGTGAAAGGCAAATTAGCAACAAAATAATTGCATAGGTAATAGATACAGTGATAAAATTTTAGTGGAGTTGAAAATGTCAAATCACTTATTTTCAAATAATAAAAGTTCACAGGTATTTTTGTTTTTGTGATTTTTTTCAAATCAAACATTCAAGATGAACTTTTGTGTTAATTTTATGAAGGGCAGTTATATAAAGGTCTGCACATTTACAAGACATTGCTTGAAAATGATAGAAAAAATCACATCTTCAGTCGTGGAAATTGACAAGAAAAATCCTTATTGAATTACATCAATGCGAGTATTTGAATAGAAAGTTTTTTTTAAAATTTTGGGTCATTTAATACTATAAAAAAGTTAATCGACCGTTCTTGTGACAATGAAATGGAAAGCGGTTCGAAACCCTATTTCTGGTAGAGAGAATTCAAGAGTCCAGGCTATTTTATTGCAAATTTTCTACCTTCTTCAGATGTACACTGTCTCGTAGTCATTCCAAATCGAATGAACCCTGGCTCATGTTTTATTTGGTTTTATATTGAACTGATGTTCAAGATGTTAACTGGTCGTCCAAAAATATGTGATGTGATGCCATGAAAATGTTATTAATATCCGTCTTCAATAATTAAAGAGCAAAATCAATGAGTGTGGTTTTTCTTTATATTGTTGAATTCCAAATTGATATACCCACAAAGCCATACCAAACTCTTACTATTGTTACCATACTACTAAAGTTTAGGATTTTACTCAAGTGTAATTTTTGGTACAATATTTAAGTCGCCACTATTTCAACCAAACATTCAACTGGACTACATTTCTACAAAAATATCATCATATCTCAATAAGAGCAATGAATTATATCTTTTATTGAATATGAAAATATTTATGCATAATGACTTTAATCATGTAGTCTATATAAACTCTGTAGTTATCATCAAAAACACGATAACAACGAGAATATTCCTTGATATCGACAACATAAAGAGCCACATCTATTGCGGAATAACGGAGAAAAGTTAGCTGATGATAGAAATGAATGATCAGCGAGAATGACCAGAAAAGAAACATACTAACAATTTTACAACCAACATGCTGCCTTTTTCCATGTTAAGTCGAGTAAGGTAAGGCATTACCAGTAAGGGCTCGAGTTCTCTAAATGTGTCCAACTAGCGAACTCCGACCAAGAATCCATTTTAGCTTGTACTATATCCGCGCACTTTTTTATTACCTGAGGTTGCGTTTGACTATTTTTCCGATTATACAAGTCATCGTTAGACAAGGACTTGTGCAAAGGAACGGGCATCTTTTTCACTAGGACGTAGTTATTCCCATGGTTGTTGTCCCAGTATTCATTTCCCTCACATCTGAAGCACACACAGAACTCTACCTTTTTCACCTTTGGGGGAAGGGGTATTTTGAAGGAAAAGGTGTCGTACAAAACGTACGCAGGACCAACACTGGAGGTGATGTTGTTAGGCACATAAACACAGAAAGAGTCTTCGTATGTTTTCCAGTCGTTCGTCGAAGACCGAACGATTACTTCTTTCTGGAAGGACATGTTGCTGACTTTAATAGTTCCCAGGATGGTGTCCTCGCACTCCTTCACGATGACGTTCTCCAAAGAAACTTTCTCCGAGTCCAGTCGCTTCCTGAATGCCACGTAATCCGAAGCAGGCTGAGGAAACGTTACTTCCCAAGAGTCTACTTCTCCGACTGGATCCGCGTTGATACCCTGCGTCACTTCTGACAGGAATCGGAAGCTCCAGAGGGGCGGTACATTGGAGGGTTCCGTCATGACCCTGACGTGGGTGAGAGACATGCCCTTGTCATCGGCGAAGACGACTTTTTTTTTCAATCGCGTCGGACTGGTCGGGTCCTCATCGCTCGAACTGGATGATTCTTCGTTGGGTCTTATCACTAGACAAGGTCGCTTCGGAGAAGCTGGCATTTTTGTAGGCGCCTTCGCGAAGCCGCTGAATGAGTTCGAGTGTTGGATGGTTCGGCAAGTACTGAAGGCAGCGCGCGGGAATGAATCTTGTCCTAGCCTCAGAGCCGCATACTCCGTTAGAAAACCTCCTGTCGGCGGACTGTGACTGAAAACTGGCGGACTGTGAGAGACCAGCATCTCGTAGTCCATAGAACACATTTGTATCTGAAAAAATAAGAAGGGGTAAGTATTGTATTGGACACAGAGTAGAAATAAACATGGGAATTTTTTACTATTTTTGTTTTGGGTGGGGTTTGGCATATTGTACGTATTATAATTAGAGTTGGATCGATGTCAAACGACGGAGTTGAAAACAAAACAATTGTAAACAACTTTCAGACATAATGAAAATGACTAATCAGGCCTTCCGCAAAGTCTATTGGGTTGTGAAAAATCTTTGCACTTATGGATGGATGGAAGGGGATTTTCATTTATGGCTGAATGATGGAGATGATTAATTATAAAACCAGAATTTATGAAAAAATATGATTCCTGTACAAAAAGAGTTATACTTGTGATGCACTGTTCGGAACCTTTGGAGTAGTAATGAATATTACCGGAGTTTTATCCCAAACCGTTATTTTTAACACCTCAACACGTGTTTCAATCACCAAGTGATCATCTTCAAAAGGAATATTAAACTAAAATTTAATATACGTCTTGAATATTATCACTTGGCGATTGAAACACGTGTCGAGGTGTAAAAAATAACGGTTCTGTGTCAGGATAAAACTCCAGTAATGTTCAAAAATGTTATGTTCAACCGAAAGAAAAACAGTTGATATGATCAATATATTTCATAATCAGGATAGCAGCTTTTTCCAACCATCAAAAGGGTCATCAAAGCCTAAAAATAAACAGAACGTGAAGACTCATTGTTAAAATTTATCATACTCTATCTATGAATATTGGATGAAGAAAATAGCTTTTGTCTGATTTCTATTACGATTTTTATTTGTTTCAAGTAACTGAAGTATCTTTAGTTATAGTCGAAGCAAACGATATTGTGCACACTTAAAGTTGACGGCAATCTGAAAGACTAAAAAACCAATACATAGAAATGAACCGGCTGCGAACTAACCCACGTGGACTGTAGAATTGGCGGTTCCTATTGGATGAAGACAAGAGCTTTTGTCTGATTTCTACTACGATTTTTATTTGTTTCAAGTCACTAAAGTATCTTTAGTTATAGTCGAAGTAAACGATATTGTGCACACTTAAAATTGACGGCACTCTAAAAGACCAAAAAAACCAATACATAGAAATGAACCGGCTGCGAACTAACCCACGTGGACTGTAGAATTGGCGGTTCCTATTGGATGAAGAAAATAGCTTTTGTCTGATTTCTACTACGATTTTTATTTGTTTCAATCGCTAAAGTATCTTTAGTTATAGTCGAAGTAAACGATATTGTGCACACTTAAAGTTGACGGCACTCTAAAAGACCAAAAAAACCAATACATAGAAATGAACCGGCTGCGAAATAGTCCACGTGGACTGTAGAATTGGCGGTTCCTATTGGATAATTTTTACTAACCGAGTTTTATGATTGGCTGAAGAGTCATAAAATTAAATTTGAAGTTATGTTACGGTGACGAATAGAAATCAGAGAATGCGAGGATGGTTATAGTCATCGTGTTGTCAATGTTCAGTTCAGGAATTGAACGCAATTTGAGTGTTGAAATTCGAAATGGTGCAGTTATAATTACTTAAAATGTTTATTTGTTTATAATGTGGCGTCCTTGGACGCCACATGGAGGCTGTGAAACTTCGCTAAACGCTCAATTGAAGTGTTACGACACTGTTTTTGCTCGAGTGTGAGCAAACGCGGCACTTTTCTTGCACACAGCTTTCTCACGTACAAATTTCCAGATAGTATACGATTTACCGCACTTCTTAAACTGCTTACTAAGTCTGCTAGCTTGCGGACTTTCAGTCGACGATCATTCGATGCCGCATTGTTGGGTTTTTTCATCGTTCCTGAAGTCGTCACCTCATTTGGTAGA
This sequence comes from Leptinotarsa decemlineata, assembly GCF_000500325.1. Classification (NCBI taxonomy): domain Eukaryota; kingdom Metazoa; phylum Arthropoda; class Insecta; order Coleoptera; family Chrysomelidae; genus Leptinotarsa; species Leptinotarsa decemlineata. The sequence continues at coordinate 58,188 of NW_019291769.1, read as the reverse complement.
CCACTGCGATGTTCGTCTTGTAAACGAAGGAGCAGACTCACCCAGAGTAGTAGTATCCAGTTGAGCGTTTATATTGGTTGGGCTGATGTCTTTCAAATAAACATAACGATGACCAATTTTCTTCATTTTCACAAAATTCAACGAAAACGTTCGCTATTGGTGGCTGCCAAACAAATACTAAACAATGCAGCGTCTTCAAACTTGTAACATATACTTTATAGATTGTGTACTTTCCGATACCGTGATATTTTTCAAACAATTACTCAGACCGGTCAGACCGGTTACTGGACACTCAAGATACCATAACATATTGAGGAAACCACATAAGCATGATATGAAAATGAAAATTTAACTTAAACCTTGTTCGGACGTAAAACTTATTATTAGGAAACTTATGAGAGAACAATTTCAAATGGTCATATATCAGAGAAAACCCCTCTCGAACGAAAATTAAAAAATATTCAAGTCGATTCAGCCACAAATTCTCCTAGAAACATTGAGAAATACATAACTCGGAAACTGCAAGAAAATTACAGAACACGAATGGAGGGTAATTCTGATAGTTTTTGAAGTCTTTCATATTATTTCCGTTTTGGCCCCTCCTGTATATATGATTTAATTTAATAAGCAAACAAACTGAAACGAAAATTAATTTCTGAGAATCTAATAATAAATATATTTTTTTTATTCTACGTGAAAAAATTTAGATAATTTTTCTCGATACTGTTATACAATATTCCATATGTTTTCAGCATATTATCAATTCACCAATTAGAATAATTTCATATTTCCTATTGGATGATGAACGTAATAGGCGATAATTCAACATGTACATGTCACAACATGCCTTTCCAAAGTCGCATTCTCTGAATATCAAGGAAAATGTAGATAAAACTGTATCATTTGTGCAAATATTTGTTGAAAAGTTGAGAATACCAGGACTGATACCTTATCGAAAATATATTCATGAAAAATTCAACTGGAGAGGAGCGCCGAGTTCTGTTCCACTGTTTGACAGCAAAAATCTACTGATTACCCAGTTCATTTTCTATAATAGTTATTAAGTTTGTGCAAATAATTTTTCAAATATATTTTCTACTGTATTTTATGTCGATATACTGTTTTTTCTACACAAAATCTACTGTTGAGCATGGATATGACCTAGCAACACTGGTCGTATTAGTATAACCCGACTTTGTGCTTCACAAACAATATAAATAAGTGTATGAATTTGAGTCTACTGGTTCAGTTAACGATCGACCAACTCCCATATGTCGACGAAAGGCAATGTTGCCGCTGTTTCTGAGAGTGCGCAGGATAATCCGAGGTATTCTCTATTCACTTTTTCTCTATTATATAACTCTCACACTCCGTCCCCACTCTGAATTCTGTTGCCATGACACCATCACAGCTGATGGTGATGAAGATGGAGATGATGATTAATTAATCAATTAATTGATAGCCGTTACTACGTGGTAGGAAATCATAATGAAGAAAAGAGAAATGAAACTTTTTATGTTTTAGCCACTTTTATTTGTAACTAAAATTACAAACTTATACATTTTCAAACTTATACAATATATAAGTTTGAAAATGTCCTCATAGGACGAAACTGCAGTAACGTTAGTTACAAATAAAAGTGGTAAAAAACATAGAAAGTTTCATTTCTCTTTTCTTCATTGATTAATCAATTGATTATGAAAAATGTAATTTTTTGAGCATTTTTTAAAAATTATTTTACTATTAACACAAGTATTCTACTTAAAAAACATAACATACACTTATTCATTGGCATGATATTTCGTGAGCTTTTCAATTAATCTAGTTCAATGATTTAAAAAATATTTCAAAAAAATTTTGTTTTTGTCAGATTAAGCGAATCCCTCTAGATAATCGTCAGATTATGAGACAGCACATCTAAAACATAAAGATGAACCATATATGTCTCAATCTGACGCGCGTGAGTATTTCAAAATGACGAATTTTTTTGCACATTAGAATAATAGCCGCGCGTTTGCGTCAGATCGAAATCGGTCGATTATTGAATGTGAGCTTTTTTTTTGTTGCACTTAACACCCCCTTAGAAAGTCTGACGCACTTGATTACATTAAATTTCTTTTCACTTTCAACCCTTACGTACAACCACCCACGTCATGCAAATGATCAGATTAACATACCAACATTATTAAAAATACGTAGGACATAGATGGTATCAATATCTGACGCGCTCGATGAGCGCGATGAGCGCTCATCGGCGATGAGACCTATTTCAAAGATGAGATATATTTCTTGATGAACGGGTATTGAATGAACAAAATTGTCGAATTTGGAACAATACTAATCCACATGAGATCCAATAGCGTCTAATGTATTCCGAAAAAGTCACTGTTTGATGTAGATTTTGGGCTGGAAGTCCATATTTCTTCAACCTGATGTATGCGCCAGAATCATGGAAAATTGGATGTGTCGGATGCGCTCCACCCAGAAAATCCGTGTCAGACATTTTAACGATGTTATATTCCACACATAATGTCATCAATACTTCTTTAAAATGCATAAAAGATGAAAATGAAAGGCCCTATACATGTGTGACAGAACTGGATGATCTTTGATGAAAACTCCTCATTTCCTATTCGAATAAACACTTTATTACAAGCGAAAACCTCACATTCAAGTGTTATTTGAATAAGTAAGAATCTATAATAATGTATCGTCTGATCCAGATACTCACACCAAATTTATAAGCATGGGTTGTAGATGTGAAGATTGTGATAGATATCTGTGATATTTGGAGTATAAAATAGTTCCTTGGCTAGGTATGTACTCACACTAAATATTGTAGTAAGTCAATTGCGAGAATTGAAGAAAAATTGTGTTAGGTACTGTTTCTTCTCACTGTACACTTTTCAAACTTTTGTTATTCCAGAATTCATCTGAATAAATTACCGAAATCCTAATCAGTATTTCATGATGTGCGATTTATTCATCATGAAATTGAATCGGATATTTGATGTTAGTGATGGTAAGCAAGGTCAGAGAGCTCAATCTTTGGATATTAAAGGTTCGCCAAGGCGATCAGTTGCGAAGCCAAGCTTTCACATCGTCGGCCGACGAGATTCGTCGTCTGCCTTCCACTGCAGATTTCACTGCATGGCAACTAGTTGGGAACTAGAGCCGAAAAACAACGCATTTATTATTCAGTACCAGACGCTGTTTCAATTCGCCATAGGTCTCAGGCTTGTCCTTTAAGGACAGTCCAAGTCTCTGCATCATATGTAGAGACTTGGAATGTCGGAAGACAGTATGTGTCGCCTCTGTTTGGAAAATAATGAAACAGCAGAGCACATAGAGTTCGGCAGAGCCGTACTCTTACCATCTGACCTGAAAGACCACTCACCATACAAACTAATCGGCTTCGTTAAGAAGCTGGGTTTATTTGGTCGAGGGTGAATAGGCGTGAGCCACAATAAACCCTTGCGGGATGCGGTGGAGGCTCGAAAAGACCCAATCACTTTGGACCTAACCTAACCTAACCTACTACTTGTAGATATATAACAGGAACTCGTAAAATGAATCGGTCCAGGGACTCTATGAAATAGATGAATTAATCGACTAATGAAGAAAAACGCGTATTCTCTACTTTTTTGATAATATCAGTTTTTTCCCTATAAGTTGATTAACGTGATTTCAAAGTCACTAGTGATGGATCAACTCAATGTGCTGAGTGAAGTAGTCGACTATCTCGAGTAAGGTAACCAAACAGCTATTGCGCTCTGCGACCTCTCTAAGGCGTTCGACTGCGCCTCTCACGACGTATTATTGGAAAAACTATATTACCATGGCGTCAGAGGGTATCTCTATTTCTCATAAACTCATATTTATCGAATATATATATCAAGCAGTCAGTAGCAATAATTGCATTTCGGATGTAACACTCGTTAAACATTGCGTTCCCCAAGGATCAGTATTGGGACCACTTATATTCATAATTTACGTGGATGACATTAGTAACTTCATGCATTCATGTGAATCTGTTTTGTTTGCCGATTACATTACATTCATTTACTCTGACAAAAATTCTATTGAACTAGCTAGAATATCAAAGGAAGTCGATGATAAGTCAGAAAGTTGGTTCGTGTCAAATCTACTCAAACTGAATACAGATAAAACGAAACAGTTACAGTTTTAAGCAAGCTCTGCCGCTACATCAAGTGCAAACAGTGTTAAATTACTTGGGTTAGTTGTCGATAGTACTCTCACTTGGACCTGTCATATTGAACAATTGAGTAAAAAATTATCTAGATGTCTTTTTATTGCGTCAGTTGAGAAATATAACTAGTTTCGACACACTGAAAATAACACATTTCTCCCTCTTCCATTCTCACATTAGCTATGGTGTTATACTCTGGGGCAACTCAAATGGGGTTCAAATGTTTATAATGTCAACATACATACTCAATTTTTGTTTTTATATTTTTGTATTTGTGTTTCTCGTTTGTTTTTATAATATTTTGATTGTTTAACAAATTACTTTCATGCTATTTTTTGACTTGCTACAAACATTTTATTATGTAACGTGGTGAAATAAATTATCTATCTATCTATCTATCTTGAATGAAAACGACCGCACTGTGTATAGCCCTACTTTTTAGTGCATTTATTATTGAAACTGCGAACCGCGAAGTACTTTTCTACCCACATAAAAATGCATCGCCGTTCTGCGGTGCTAATCCATAATTTACATTTACCTTTGTTATTTTACTGTCGATCCTATGGAATAAAACATGAAGCCGGGTACCACGTTTTATTGTTAGCATATGACAAGCTTTCTACGGATCGATATTGATTAATGACTCTTTCACAAGTTGATGCTTTGACACGATCGATAATATCAGATTTAGCCATCAATAACTAATAAGGAAGAGAAGGTGCTTGTTGTAGAGCTATTCAGAGAACAATGTTCTATTAGGGAGACCCACATGCAGCACCAAGAACTGTTATTTATTGTGTGACGGTGATAAATATCGGCAAAGTATGGTGGTCACTATGTAATAAATGAGTAATGGTTTGAGATAAAAGACTGCGACCAACGGTAAAGTATCTTTCATTGGTGTTTGCGTCTTACATTATTCGTTTTCTACGGTAAAATAGCTTTATTTGATAAAAATGAAATGTAGAGATTCACAATCTATGAAATGGACGATCTGATAGAAGCTTGAATTAATAAATTATCTTTTCAAATTCCTATTTTAAAAAAATGTTGTTGATGACATTATTCTTAGTATTCCACACAATGGACTCAAGGTTTTCAACCATTATGAAGAACTGGTACAGTTTACTATTGAAGAAAAGGATTTCAACAGGAGTGTTCCCTATTTAAATTCTCGACTAATAAGACGTGAGGATATACCACTCCGTGGTATAGAAAACCGGGATCATCTGGCAGGAAAAACAAAAAATGAACCTAATAATGGGGATGAAAAATCGAGTGGTGTGTACCACTCATCGTTAAAAAAACTTGCAGAATTGTTTTTTCAAAACGGCTATCCAAAATCTCTCATTCATAAACTACTCTTCAACAGATCTTCTATTAATAGAATAACAATTCTTTCATAATAACATTAATACAAACAATATGAAAAACGATGTTCCTCAAATGACATTTTATTTTTCACTACCTCATCTAGGTAGTCTCTCACATAATCTAAAAAAATGTTTGGTCAATTTGAACATGTGAAATTAGCTTTCAGAAATCTGAAGACTATTAAGAAACTTTTTTCCAATTTGAAATACGAAGAAGATATCATCACCTTTTTCAGGAATCACACGTATAAAGGTAAGACCTCGTTACTCTTTACCTCGCACAAGTTTCGACTTCTGAGGGCTATCGTTCGTAGGGGTGCGATAGCTGGTTAACGGAAAAACATATTCTAAACAAACATAAACATGTGGTTTATTCCATTTCTTGTTCCAATTATGGATAGATTTATATTGGACAAACGAGTAGAAAGTTAAAAGACGGAATCACTTCCCACAAGAGTGACATAAGATGCAATAAACCATCATGCACCCTTTCTAAACATACCATTGACTTAGGTCTTGACTTCTCTTTTGATAATTTTAAAATTTTAGATTCAGGAAATAATAGTCAAAAAAAACTTTCTCAGAAATGTGTTATATATTTAAAAATTCAAATACTATTAATTCCAGGACAGGCATTGAAAGTCTAAGCCTGATTTATACTTATCTCCTTTGTTTAAATAGAGATAATAAATTTGATAACAATTAATAATTCCGTAATAGGAAACTCTTTACTTTCACTCTCTAATATATATAATTTTATAGTCCTGTTAGATCTCATTGGCACCACTGCAATAGCCAGAACAAGAAATTCTGTCAAATACTTTCTGTCAAATTTCATGTGTTTTGTCATTCATAACCGACAACCTGTTGAGATTATTTTCTGATACTTAATTAGGTACATATTATCTGCGCAATCATCTCATTTTATCATAAAAATAATACGTAATGTTATGTTTTTAACAAATTTTAATCTTGACATGCAAATATGAGGATCCTCTTTGTTCCTTTTTCGCAAACTTCATTTTAACCTCACTTCCGTGAGTATGAACACGTTGTCCATACCTTTGTTTATTCAATAATTATTGTAGAGTTCCTGATGAAGAGGCCTCTGACTGCAACATTACTAAACTATTGGGGTATGTAGCATGCCAAGAATACTCTTAGGACATTGATTCCAATATTTCGCCACTTTTTATTGTCATCATCAGGAAAACTACAATAGTCAGAACATGTGTGTTTACATATTGCTTAAATTTTGATGTAAGAATATGTAAACACATATATCCTAACTAACAATGAATAATCTATTGAAATTATTATCTATTGATGACAGTTTGTATCCATAATAATCCATATATTTATATCCGTAATATTTATTTTGAATTATCCACCTTGGGGAATGGTATAAAACCAAGTTCAATACTTATGTGGTGATTAGGAAGTATTTTGATGAAGTATTTTGTTAAGAAATATTTTGAATTAAAAGTATTTTTTAAGGGCACATCCGGAGTATCAGTATCATTGTTAAAAACTTCATGATTCACAAGCTTTTTGCAGTTTCCAAGATACTTGTCTATACCGTGTATAGACATAGGCGTGTATGAACACGACTGAGGAAGCTATTGTATAGCGAAACGTGTTGCGTTTTTGTGAAACTATGTAGTGAATATCCTCTCTTACGAAAATTCCCACATTTTGTTGTATAAAGATGTTTTGGAAAATATAGTAATTTGCCCTTCGATACTATTTTTTCAAGTTTAGATAATACCAAACAAAAATAATTTGGGATATGTTTCTGAGTTTTAGGGTTTCGCACTTAATATGTCTGAAATTTTCTTGTAATGGAAACACCTTCTACAGAATATATTCTATTAATTGCTTTGCCGAGACGAAAGTTGAGCAACGAAAAAACAAAACTGAATAATTATACTGAAAGGAAACTGGATTGTAATTGAATGGAGGATATAATAATCTGAACAGGGTGGGTATAATTATTTCAATTTGTGTCCATGAATAAATATGAGGCAAAATTATTGACATTTTTACGTTCGGTCACGCATACGGTACTAGTCAGGATGTCCCCACTTAAGTTTTTAACGTCAAATAAATCTGTGAAGCTATTCATAATGCAATCATTGAGCTTGGTAGTTTAGAATAATGATATGTCTAAGAGCTTTCATAGTCCAAGAAAATTTGGTTCGAAAGGCCAAATATTATCAAGCCCGATTACGTATAAATTGCCTTTCAAAAATTCAGCACTGTTTGTATAACAGAAATTTTAAACATACCAATATTGCTAGTACTAAATTGCCGGTACTAAACTACACACTCTGTTTAATCTAAGCTACGGAGTGCTCCAAAACATTAGCATAGTGCACGTGATCTTCCAGACAAGGCTGCTAGTACAGAGTCGCATTAAGGAACGACCGGAATTTCATTATTTTTCAATAATATGCGGCTGAGTATAGGCATTTTTTTTAGGTTGAGTGTAGGGCAGTTCCCTCAGCCGTATCAGAAGTTGACATTTGAAAATGTTGAACATTAAAATACCGTACACACCGCAGGCGTTAAAACGTAACTGACCACTCCGACACTGTAAAATGAATTCTGCCAGCCGATTGCAGTTAAATCTGATTAGCCAGCGTAAGGAGGCTTGTTTATTTCACCCAAGAGATTCAAATGTACGTGACCATGTTTCGATCACGCATCTATATTTGTTTAGGTTATTTTGTTTGTTGGATGGATAGAGTTTATTTTAAATCTTCAGACCGTGATAAATTGTTGAGAAATATCACAGCTACATTTTTTCACACAAAGGCAACATCGCTAAACGCTAAACTTCAAAATTTCAGGTGAAAAAATTTGGAAAAATTTTGAACAATCAATTTTATTCGAATTGCAAAGTTGTGGCTCTGGAAAAATGCGAATACGATGAAATCTAAGATCCTTAAATTCATGAAAAAACTGATTTGCAATATTTTCAAATTTGTTCATTTTTTGAACGAAACATTTTTTTCTCTACAGGGTGAGAACGAAACATTTTTTTTCTCTACAGGGTGATACATTCAAACCAACCTTGAATTTTGCCACGATTGCATCTATATTCAAACTGAATTTTCATATTACAAAAAAACATATTGAATATTTACTTTTTGTTTCGGAATAACCATGCCTACAAATGCCAACTCGGCAGTCTAATGTCGCAAGCTATATAACTATCAACAAGGTCTAACCTTTTAAATGTGCGATTTTCGGGTTTGAACTCAAACTGAACAACATTTTGAATTGTGCTGAAGGTGGTGTTCAATTTCGTTTGAAATATATAATTTCCTGTCATTAATAGAAGAATTTTGAACTAAATATTATGTTGTTTCAAAAGTTTTGTCCGTTTTCATGCCATGTATTTTTGTAGCTCAATATCATAATGAATACCCGTGAGTTGGGCTACTTATCGGGTTCGTCTCCAGGTGGCGGATAGGGGAACGCCCAGAGGACTCGAGGCCCTGTCCGGAAAGCCAATGTGGTCGTCGGACTCCTGGTCAGTGGCAGGAATAAGTAGGGTGAGGAGAACTAAAACTCCCAAAAGCCTTTGCAAAACATGCCAACGTGGACCACCCTACCCAAGCTAAGGTGTAAGGAATCGTGCCGACAGCTGAATGGCCGCAGGGTGATATGCGGTCACGAACGATCCCCTTGGGGAACTTTTTGTAATCAGCCTACCTCTGGTAATGCGGAGCTCTGCCAGAGGTGACCAACTCTTCCTTTGCTACTCGTGAGAACACATATGAATGAAACAACATAAAAACATAAACAACAAAAACCAATCCCGATGCTGGACAGAAGTGCTCACCTCAATCTAAGGCGGTAGCTGGGGATGAACAGAAATTTCCACCTCAATCTACCGCTTTGAATGAGGCTAGACATAGCAGATCATCTCCAACAACAAGGGTACTTCCTGCAGCGGGCGCCATGAGCTTCGCCTTGAATAAAGGCAAGGAACCGGCTGCCCCTGTAGGAAAGCTCCCTCACTTGTGCACCTTCACGCAGGGAATCCCAAGAAGGTTGAAGAAGCCGCGCAACGACAATAATATCGCTGCACCTTCCAAAACCTTCGCGGAGAGACCGTGAGAGACCTCAAGGTTGCCAAAGAGAGTGTGTGTTCGGCGAGTCTTGGCCTACACCTGCCAATATAAAGGAGATGTCTCCTAGTGAGGAGGATGTACAATGGGTTACATGTAGTCAAAGTGCTGTGAGTCTACACTCACCCTCCCTACTATACAGATACCAGATACCATAATGAATATTTATTTCACTTCGTAGTGGTATATACTGTTCGATAAAGAATTTTGTACGCTATACTCTGATGCTGATGTTCATTTTTTTCCAAATTTAAATTGTCTGTCTTTTTCAGCTCCTTACTTTAAGATTACAAATAGAACCAAAGCGCCGCTGAAACAGCCCGAAGATTAACCAGGCATTTGGTAATGATAGTGTCAAAGAACGCTTTGTTCGACGTTAGTTTGCAAAATTTCGTTCAGGAGATTTTAGCCTCGAAGTTGTGCTACAATGATCCAGGACGAGGATTTAAGGACTCTGGTGAAAACTGTCCCACCAAAAACGGTGCGTGGAATGGCGGAAAAACTGAGCGTCAGGTTCCATACGGTTTTTGATGGTTTAAAACGTATTTTGGAGAGGTCAAAAAGCTTGAAAAATGGGTACAGCACGATTTAAACGATCGACAGAAATTGTAACGTTTCGAGGTATGTTCTTCTTTGCTTTTGGGCAACCAAAACGATTCTTTTTGGAACGGATTGTCACGTGTGATGAAAAGTGGATCCTCTATGACAACAGGAGACGTTCAGGACAGTAATTGGGCACTGATGAGCCACCCAGATACTTCCCAACGGCGAAAATCTGTCAAAGAACATCATGGTTACTGTATGGTGGTCAGCGGCTAGTGTGATTCACTATAATTTTCTGCAACTGGGCTAAACCATCACAGCAAGACCCTATTATGATAAAATTGATGAAATGTATCGAAATGTATCAGCTGTAGCCAGCACTGGCCAACAGAAGAGGTCCCTTCCTGCTCCACGACAACATCCGTCCACACGTTTCACAAATCGTCGTCCGGAAATTAAATGTTCTGCCTCACCCTCCACACTCTCCAGACCTCACACCTATTCTTTCAAGCACTTCGATAACTTGTATTCACTGAGATATGACAGTGACAGTCATAAAAACAAGTCAAAACTTTCGAAATAACCTGATATTTTTGAAAAGATGACAAAGATTGTTTGAAAGATGTGGAAAAAAATTGGTGTGTAAAAAAACAAAAAAAAATTTGTATAGTGAATGAACATCACAGAACAATTGGAAGCGATGAGAGAAAAACCCTGATCTGAACAGGTCAAATTGTCAATTAATACTTGTTATATATTTGTCGTATATGACTATATGAAGGAATATGGTCGATACACGTGATTCTTCAGAAGGTACAAATAAATAAATAATATATTAGAATTTTACTAAACACTCAGCAGCACTGATCAACTTTTTTTTCTATTTAGTGTGTAATTGTTGGGCGTTTATTGTTCAGTACGAGTATATAAAATATATCTTGTTTGCAACTGTCGAACGTAGTTATTATTGAAATGTGACTACGGAATGCTGAAAATTATAGTGGGGTACTTGTTTCTGAATGCGTGTATTTTAACGAATATACAGACAATTTGAAATAATCTGGTACGGTTTTCAAAGAAAAAACATTTTGAAAAGTCTTATTTTTGAAAAATATGTTTATGTTCGAAACGATCAAGTTGCCTTGGAAATTGGATTGACAAACCATAACATTACCATAATATTACAAACGTTTTCTGCTAATTTCATTTATATCTGTATGAAAGCACACATAATCTTAGTTCAAACACTTCAATTGAAAATAACAATGTCTATTTCACATTTGAACTGAAAAAACGTTATCGATTATATTCTTAAAATACAAGCCTTGCTCGATTAACATGTTTCAAAAACTAACCATTTTTAGCCTAAAGTGTTAACTACTAACAACTTGCACCTCGGACTGTTTGAAGAAAATATCTTCCGCTTCAATACTCATCTGTAGCGGTAACTTTCACGAGGTTTCTCAACTGGAAGACCCACTCATGCGAGACCCTGGACAGAGTTCGGAAAAGAGTTCAATCTCCCGAAAGCACTGAGAGGCAAAATTGAAAGATGAGCTAGTAAGACTCTACAACACACACATATATATAAGATATTTATAAAACCTATAAAGCCTTGATCTACTGCACGACCACTCCGAGACACATCCACCACATATTAACAACCCAGAAATGAATCTTCCGTAACATTCGCAACCTACTCTACCTATTACCGTCTAAACAACTATATAACCTTATTAAAACTCACACCTATCAACTCAAGATTACAGTAACTCTGAGACCGATACGTCAACCGAACTCTGAATAGCACAAACACCGCTGCCATCGACACCCTCTCTACCTCATGGAAGCCATGCCCAACTACCAAGAGGATCCCGAAAAAAAACCTACAGTTTTCTCCAGTCAGACTATTGGGAGCTCTGGATGGTATTCCAGAGCGGTGCTGGGACATCCTGGATGAGTTTCCACTGGCAATTAGGTAGCGGGAACAGCTAAACTCTCAACCCGATCTCACCCCAGCCACATCAGACCAAATCCTTGCCGAAAATCGATCCATGCAATTGTAACCGAACTACTCTAAACAACCAAGAAGATGAACCATACCAACCAGATCACGAATGGCGATGCCCAAGGATCAAGAAGAAGCCAAATAACATAGAATGAGAGCATTATCATCACTTTCATACTGAAACTTACAAATTCGAGATATGCTAACATAGGATAAGGAAAATACTATAAAGTCAACTCCATAAAACTATTGTATAATAACGCCGCCCCTGAAGAGGGTCCCTCAAACCAGATCACCCAAAACCAAATCTCTGTGACAAAAGCAACCAATAAACGTATCTGAATTGATTTGAGGTAAATGTGTATAGTGACTTGGCAAACTTTAGAACATCACACTAAAAGTTAGGAAAAGCATAAAGCTAGAAAAATTGAAGAAGAAACTCATATAAATAAATTTTGGGAAGTTCAACAAAATATGAAAAAATCAATTGAATCAAAAGGTCTACCACCCAAAGTAAAGCCACTTAACTTTGTAAACTTTCTAAAACGTATAAAATTGGAAGAATTGCTTTAAGACCTGAGCATCATTAGATCAGTTGAAAGAAAAGAAGCATGGAAAAGGTATCTCACAAGGGCGGAATATTGAAACACTATCTCTTTTTTGTCACAGACCACGAAATTAGTTAACATAAATTCATGTACTGTTTGTTTCTACAGAATGATTGAAAATGATCCGAATAACATCAAATGTGGGACATTCAGTCGACTTGTATTCCAACCATTTCTTAAAAACAACTTAAGTTTTTTTGGCTGCTCGTTTCACGAACTTATCGCACGATGTGTGGAGTGTCCGAAAGACCATACAGAGACGTCGTGGGTAGATACTCCCGTCCTATCGGAGACTACATATCAATGAAACGACTCCTAAAAGCTACACCTCGCCTTATTCAGCTAAGTAGCCTTCAGCTGTACCATTGAAATGATTGTTATCACAACCATCCCATTAAATCAACAACCATCGTCGATAGGAATGTGATAAAGACAACAATGGGTAATCTTAGAGGAAGCTGTTGGGATATTCAAAAGAGAGTGTGACGATGTAAGTCATTCAGTGGCATGAACATTAGACTACATGGTCAGTTTACTGGGCATACTTTGAGTATTTTATGAATATCAGCTCCTATCAGTAGTGTATGTTTGACAATGATAGCAAAAATATTCATTCCACTAGAGTGACAGCTCCGGATAAGGGGTCGAACAATGAAGTCATCTTAGAAAAGAATAAATTACTTAGCCATACCTTTTTCATTTCACAATATCAAGATACTTGATAATCCAAACAAAAACTAACCAAATTTTTCTTAATATGAATGTCGAATGTTCCATATTCAACTAAAAATTGAAAAATATGCTATTAAAATTCAGTTTTCTCTAGGAAGGTAATGATGACAGAATTACATATACTATTAGGACCCACGTTATATGAAATTTCCCCCACAAATTTCTTCTGAGGTAACTGGTTTTTATCTTAAAAAGAGTCATCCATCTGATTGGAGAACCACATAACAGGTTGGAGTCTCTCTATAGATTCTTGTAGTTGAAATGTTCGACTGTGTTAACTCTTGTGAGAAATTGAGAGCAATATATGTCAGACGCAACCAACTGGCTGATCATCGCTATACGGTTCAAGTCATAACTTCTTTCAACTAGAAAAAATGGAGTCCTTTTGGAATGAACTTTGAATATAGAATTTTGAAATCGTGAAACGAATCGGAAACGTCAAAAAATTATATTCATTCAGTGCAGATCCAAGAGATGTGCGAATTTCAAATATGGAATCATAAATATGGTTGAAACAAAATGGAAATCATTCAGATATAGTTCGGATCATTTTTTATTCACAGAATCCGAAGTTCCTATTGACATTTTTTTTCAAATTCATTTTATTAACAGATATACAATATCAAAAAAATGTGTAGAAATATTAAGACAACTGTTGTTATACAATGTTCATTAAAAAATTTGAAATGTGTTGAAATTTGAAAAGTGTTTTATTGTGAACTGAACTTTTAAATGCTGTTAATCTCAACTTTCTAATTACTTGTGGAATAATTTTGTAAATTTTAAAACCATTACATATAGAGTGTTGTTGCAGTAAATGTATAGCAATTTGGAAGCATCAATGGGTCTATATATAATCTTGTATAGGTAATACTGATGTATGATACATGAAAGGTAATTCTTCATAGTGAACGAATTGTAGAAACAAGACAAAAAATGTTTCATGAACTTCGTATCAAATGTTTTTATATCAGTGTGTTTTTGTACGATTTGTCATCTAGACTAATTCAATTTCATTCTTCAACTTTAAATTGCGTAAAATCAAAATAGCTTTATTTTTTGTCGTCACTTTTCCTTAATGTAAATTTATAATTTTTTTCAATTGTTTGTCTCACTATATTTCCTAGATATTAATTAAAATTAATATTTTGTTTGACTCAGCCTCACATATGTTTCCATCTACACAAATTCAATTTCATTCCTCAACTTTTCATTGCGAAAAATCAAAATATCTTTAGTGTTTGTTGCCACTCAAAAAATCTTGCTTTTCCAATTCTTTGCTTCACACATTATATTTCCTATTGAAATATGAATTTAAATTAACATTTTGGTTGATTCCCCTATGGCTACAGGAATAAAAGAATTTTCATGATATACCGATTTTGAAGTCACAAGTATAAATATGTTTGCAATACCCCTTTGCAATTATATAGTACTGTACACTTTCCTACCACACCGCTACGCCCTACGCCACTGCTCTCGTTCAAGATAAGACTGTATATCTAAATTTAAAAATGCCGTTAGCGCTCCAAATATAGAAGAGTGGATGCAGGTTGCTGCATCTCGAGGGAATTCTGAAGATGGGCGATAAAGGCATATTTCAAGAGCTTAGCTGATAGAAATTTTTTAAACGGAAATTTATTAATAGGATAGCTCCGGAGATTAGGCTCAGAAAATAGTGACATTTCCATTTTAAATGTTCTTGAGGGAATTTATGATAATATACCTGTTTTGTTATGGAATATGTTATATGTTATACTGGGTTATAATACAATCCTATGGTTGAAATTATTAACCTACTATTCAATGAAAAGGAAATATTTTCAGGAAAGAATCTGAGGTAAAACCTTTTGTAAGTTTCTGGTGAAAACAGTATAGTCTTGAACTTCTCGTCAGTATCTTTTTATTTATATTTGAAAGACGATTCTCACAATTCTTGCTTCTTGCCAGAAGTTTAGGACTATTAGACATGGAAATAGATGAATCTGCTCCATCACATTGTCTGTTCGTAAAAATACTACAATTTCATAGAGTAATTTCGACAAAATGAAGGATTCTACCTCAATTTTTATTCCAGATTCACTAAGAGAGGCAAATTATTCAATAGAAAATCGTCTCCATACCCTCTTTTAACTTATTCAAAGTATCAGTTCGGTGGATTCTTCTAAACTACCCCATTTTGTAAAAATTCAGGTAATAGATATTCAGAAAAATTTTGCTGAGATTATTGGTAAAAAATTATCAAAATAACTCAACTTCAGCAAACTTGTTGCAGCCCCAATTCGTGATTTATTATTTCATTATCTCAGATCATAAGCTGTAGAATTTTGATACTGTAAAAATAGTATTCAAGAATATATACGATATATCTTGCTGTACAACTCCTTCAGTGAAGAATTTGATAAATTCGGTATTCACGGTAATCTCTTGACATGACTATCATTTCACCTTTACAACCGCAGGTGCCCCACAAGGATCACATTTGAGCCCGTTCTGATTGTCACCTCCCCATCGGCAACAGCTACTAAATTCATCTTCATTATATTGTTTGGCTCAGCATGATATTATTAGTGTTGGCAATATGACAGATTTTCGTTCTAATTTTTTATCGAAAACTGATATTCATATCCATTTGATAGTTATTCAAAGTTATAGAAAATATATATTTTATCAG
This sequence comes from Leptinotarsa decemlineata, assembly GCF_000500325.1. Lineage (NCBI taxonomy): Eukaryota > Metazoa > Arthropoda > Insecta > Coleoptera > Chrysomelidae > Leptinotarsa > Leptinotarsa decemlineata. The sequence continues at coordinate 41,901 of NW_019291769.1, read as the reverse complement.
CTCCTAGGTCGATTTTTCAGATGCATAAACATAACTTAATGGAGAATGCAAAATTATATCCTTGAAAATCGTCACTTTTGGTCATTTTATCATTCCATATTCCATGAACTTAACAGTGGCAGTAATGGTAGTTTTTAACTGAGGAACAATTTTGCTTCCTTGAAGCAGTATTCATTGAGGTAAATCATTCAATATTTTCACAAGGAGAGAACATTTTGTGATTCCTACTTCTGATAATAACGAAACTATAAAAGTAACTGATTTCGGTTATCCTATTCCTATATCCTACATCATTTCAGCAAAGCTAATGTTTTGGTGACAAATAGGCAATATACATTAAGTACTAGTTGTTTCCCGTACCTTCGCCCGCGTAGTATATGGTTTGTCACATTAAGTTTCATGACAGACCATTTTGAACAAATAGTTACAATATTTTTTTAACATCCCAAAACTTCAGGTTTCCAATTTGAAAACTGACGAAACTCAATACAATCTTTAAACACCTATTATTTTTCCCCTTGGGGGTGGAAATTCCTGATTCCTTTTCTTGATGCTTATTTACGCTATACTAAGAACCTACCTTCATATTTCAAGATTCAAAGTTCAGAAGCTTCGGCTGTACGTTAATATAAGAGTATCAGTCAATCAATAGGTACCCACTTATACAATATTGAGTAGCATAAGCAAAAAAACTGAAAGGATTAGAATGTAATACATTGAAAACCCTAGTAGTCCTACTCTTACTGATGTCATAAACTCGTTTGTTTGTGAGGATGGATGAATGTAATGTATGTATTAACGATTTTTTTAACTTTCTCACACCTAAACACCTCAACGGATTCAAATGTAAGTTGGTATATATTTAGATCATGACCTCGAATAACACATAGGGTAGGTTTCCACGGTAACGCGGGTAAAACAGCGGGGAACAGCTAGTATTGCATAAGTGGGTACCTATTGATTGACTGACAGTCTTATTTTAACGTACAGCCGAAGCTACTGAACCTAGAATCTTGAAATAGGCAGGTAGGTTCTTTGTATAGCGTAAATAACATCAAGAAAGATAATCAGGAATTGTCAAAATATTGGCTTGGCTAAAGTAATGTAGGTATGGCGATCCTGGTATATTGGACTGTAGATGACAGACTCAGGCTATGTTATCAGAGTAGTAGAATCACAAACATTCGATTTTTTTGAAGCGATAGATGAATTGGTAATCAAAAACCACAGAACTGAAATTCGATGAAATAGATAAAACAATAAACTACACAACCAATTACCTCCATCTCCGAAATGGGCTTGAATTAATTTTGAACAATTCCAAAGACATATGTCATTTTCTTCGAATGACAATATTTTATTTGTATTTCATATTGAACTATAAATATGCCTATCAAGATGCATTTTTATCTACTATTTGTATATGAATCGAAGCTTATCTTCACCGAATGAAGGCTAAGTAATTTTATATGAGACGACAGTAAACATATTTATTGTCGATTTGTGAAATTTTACCGCGAATGACGATGAATCCATCGAGATTACTTCATATTATTTAATCATAAAAATACTCATAATCCGTTCTAGGTAAATCAATAAAATCAACGTATTTTTCCATTTCGCAACATTGGGGTAGTTGTTATCGCAGTTAGGTGGATTACAAAACTGATATGTTATCAATCAATATGTCTGGAAACAATAAATACATAAGAAATGACACGAAATGTCTAATGCTAAGAAATTTAAGTTTGTGCGTATACCATACTAAACTAGGCTTCAAATTTCTGGTGAACACTTTTTTGGAGATCCTCTGATATTCATATTCGAAGCCAAAGAAGAAAGAAGTAAAGTTGACTTCAATTGAATAATAACCCCAGTAAAAAATATGTATATTCTATAACCATTTTTGACGTGCATCTGATAATGTGCCGTCATGTTGGCAATGTTGGGTTATGAATAATTCTTGAGAGGTATTTTTGGGCAGACTTCTGCTCCATTTGGGTATGAGAAGATATATCAAGATTCGAAAGTGTTTCATTAATTTGACAAAATTAATACTTGATTTCATAATAAAGTATAGCACATAATTCAACAGCAAGGATTTTGTTGATCCGAGAGGCTCAAAACATGTACCCCGCTTCGTCATCCAACAAAATTTCAGAAGAAACAATGATATAGGATGAGTCTTACTCTACTGAGTACATAACTCTGTCCATTTAAGTAACGGAGTGCCCCAAAACATTATAATGCATAGTGCACTTGATCTCCCAGACAAGGCTGCTTGTACAGAGTCGCACTAAGGAATGACCGAAATTTATTTTTTTTAATATGCGGCTGAGTAGGCAAATTATTCAAACTTCAACTAGTGAAGAAAACAGAATCAATATTGTTTATTTAACATTAAATGAATTACAAAAAACCGGTGTGACATACTATGTGACATACTATCAACCTGTTTCCCTTTCCTGAAGAGTAATTTATTTTTTTTCAGTTGAAACAGGAGAAGCATTTTTTTTCATACTAATAACATCACATAAAAATAACAAGTTATCTTGTTCACAGACATAGGCGGTTTCTTGAGAGACTAATAAGATGACTTCTACCTAAAGGGTTTTTCAAGCCAGTTGATAGGCATCTAAAAAAGGCTTGTCTTGAAGAAGTTTTTGATTCATCAACCCAAATTTTGGACTTTGTGTGGCCTGCGTTTACCCACATTTCATTTAGGTAATACATTTTTCTATTCTTAGACAAGGGTCGGTGATTTTTTTAACCAATCCTTTTCTAATGGGTTTCATCCTACTATTATTTTTTCTCACTTTTTACCATATTGAAGGCTTCAGCTCTGGTCTATCTCTCGTTTGTAGACTCTTATTTTCATTCAATATTATCGTCTCCACAATACTATTACTGGTCTCTCGAGCAACAAACTATATCTACCTCTTTTTTTTATTGAAAACTTTTTTTGATAATTTGTTTCGTTTCGAGAAAAAATCATGTACTCTCCTTCTAACAGTGTTTAAATCAAAATCGTCTACCTAATCTATAATTGTTTCGTGAAAAATATGGTTTTGGAGCCGAAAAAGAATGATTTTGTTTATATTCTCTCATAGCTCCATAGACACTTGAAGGAGACACTCCAGCAATGTTTCCTACTTCTCTCACGATTTCATTAACGGACTTTTTTTGGATCTTTTTTAGGGGGAATGTACGGACACAAATTAGCAGATTCTTCAGCCGTATCAAAATTTGACATTTTAGAAATTTCAACCTGATACCGTATATATACACACCACAGGCATTAAAACGTAACTGACCACTCCGACTCTGTAGCGATATACCGAATGAATTCCGCCAGCCGATTGCAGTTAAATCTGATTGGCCAGCGTAAGGAGGCTTGTTTTATTTTACTCAATAGATGCAAATGTGCGTGGCGATCAGTCTTTGATCACGCATCTATCTTTGTTTGGGTTACTTTGTTGGATGGATATGGTATAGGTTTCCCTCATCTCGATGTCATTCCATTTATCATCAGTTATAGGATTGATCTGAATATCGAGACAGTTTGAGATGAAAAAAAGAGGTCAACACTTATTATAAAATTGAGATAGTTGAGTATGGTATCTTTATCGGTACTATTTGCCTATCGTTCGTTCACATTCAATATAAATATCTCTCGTCTAATACATCCATAGACGGCCTCCGTTGATATTAGGGTTTTGTGATAAGAGTATACCGATATGCTGATAATAATAAGCATTCCTTTTCTGCAAGATTCTAGATTAAATTTTTTTTCAATAAACCACATTTCGAAGGCCTATTATATGATTACATATATATTGAAAATATATCACAATAAATTTCACTGATAACAGAAATCTACTCTTTCGAAATGGTTCCTCATTGAAACTCTGGATATGTAGTAACTGCTTTAAAACCGACAATAATATACATAATATATTTACGGATATTTTTTAAATTTGTATTTGAGACTAAGAGTACAGAAGATAGAGCTTCCTATGCTATTGTGATCCCAGTTTCCAATTTTTTGAGAAAGCTGTGGCTGAATAATGAAACTTCTGCCATCTATATTTGAAAACTTATATCATATACTCGTATGGTTGCTGTCTGCATCGAAGTTCAAACAATCAAATCAAGGTTAACCAGCTCAAAAATAAATCGTCATTTAATTGTTGCCAGATGAAACGTTGATAAGTTCAAATGAATCGGATTGGTCTGGCTTTTGATATGTGTGTGTGTTTTCTAATCAGAACCATAAAATCAATTCGGCAATTTTGTGCGAGTGACGTATGGATTTGTATTGTTTTGTATATGATCCAATTCATCAACTTTCTATCTGTCCTTTCTTTCCCAAAAAATAGTCTTTCCTAAAAATAAACCCCTTTCAATTTAAGCAAAAAAGTATATTTTATCAGTTTAAAAAACACTTAGTTCAACTCCTAAATGTTATGTAAAATCCACACGTTAGAACTTCATGTGGTTTAAATTCGAAATGAATAATCACTAGAACACTTAAAATTTGGAAAACTCTCTTTTTAATTACCTTAGCTGAGTTACGTCAATCCCAAAACGATACATAACACTCAGCATGTCTTATGGCTCTGAAGGATCAGCACTATGTATAATGATTTTCAAATAATTGTCAATAGTATTAACAAATGCGGTTCAAATAATCAATGTACAAACTTGGATGCTCCTGAGACTGATTCGAATTTGTCTTGTGCAGAAAAGATTCACTTTATTGTATGTAATATAATATGGATGTGAACATAATTCTCAAATTACTAAAAGAATTCATTAACATCAATAATAAAATTTCATTGAAAATACACAAAATACCTATCAATTATTTTAATTGAAAAAATATTAATCAAAACAAATATGTAATGAAGTCATATGAATTACTCTCCACATGAATACGTTTTTTTAATTGTTTAAATTGATTGCTTCCTTCCTTTCTCTGAAAATTCACATAGTTTTATAAAAAGATGCAGGAGTAGAAAGTCAAAACATTTATTTCCCAAAAATTAATGTCTTCTATTCAAACAAGATTCATATGGCCGGGATTTAATCAAATGAGCGAATGAATACCATTACGTACTGTTACAAAACATCGGTAGATAATAACACTATCCTGAGGTGGATTAAAGGACACGACAGGAGGTAATCGCATTGCCGACTCTTTAGCCAAGGAAACGGCTGGACTAAGAATTTTAGGACCCAGTGGCACCTACGGCCTGATGACTGCAACAATTGCGGAACTAGCCAAACGTTATATTCAATCCCTGAAGAGATGGGATAAAATCGAAGGATACAATCTTGCCAGGATCACCCTGGGCGACCCTGGGAAGCTGGCGCCGAAGAAATATCTGGCAATGACCAGGAAAAATCTACGCTAAAAATTATTTCTGACTGGCCTGTGGACGGGTTAGTGGACACACCTCTATGCAGAATGTGTGAACAGGAAGATGAAACTGTAAGGCATTTTCTATGCGAGTATCCGGAGTTATCGTCAATAAGAAAGTGCCGATATAAAGGAGACGTCTCCCAGTGACCTGTCAACCTTCCTGGAAAGGATAGGATGGACGATTATCTAGGAGCACAGCTTTTCGGAAGGATGTACAATGGGACACATGTAGCCTAAGTAATGTGGGCCTACTCTCACCCTCCATACTCTACAGATACAGATACGTATCCGTGAATTAAAGTCATAATTTTATGAATGATTTGAGTGTTTTTCCTCATGATTTGATCCGTATCTGGTACTGAAAAGCCTATAAGGCGAGTGTCTCACGGCGAAACGTCGGATGTCTACCAGCGAGGATGACAGTGTTCCATGTGAGTGACCTCTTTCACTCACTATATTGTGCAGCAATCCTGTGAATGATATCTGATTCAATTCCATAGCGAATGTTTGGAATCAAAACTGAATTGAGAAGTGTTTTTGTTTGTATAATTCCTTGTTCATATAGAAGTGTTTGTTTCGAAAGTATTTTCCTTTCGTATAATTCAATGTTTATATGTAAAGGCAGCTGTTTCGAAAAGGATTTTCTTTCAGTGTGCCTGAAAGTTACTTCTTTTCATGATCTACACATCTTTGTTTAAAATTACCTTTTTGAAATTTATTGCTTGGTTTCTTTCTTTAGTAGATTCCCACATTTTTGTATAAAGATTGAGAAGTAGAAAACCAAAAACCTTTCTTTCCTGAAAATTGATCTCTTCTAAAAATATACCGCTCTCGATTTAAGTTTCAGATATATTCATATTTGAGAGTATCACTCTTCAACCACGGTGGAAATAATCAGTTATTTTTTACATGCTTACAAAACATGAGAATGGGAAACCTGTTTCATGAGGCATACTCATAGCATGATGAAAGTTCCGTCGTCGTCTGCGTGATTTCTGGATTATTTTTAAACTAGTCAACTCCACGCAAACCGCGTATGATACAAATTAACCTACAAGGACGGTATTATGCAAATTTTCGGTTCGCACAGTGAATTTAAATTGGAATTCTTCTGAAGGCTGAGAAATTTCAATGGGGCTTTTGCAACTGCTTGGTCGCTACCCATTAAATTGAGAAATAACGGCTAATAATTATTGGTTTATTGGCTTATTGCAGTGTGAAATTCGCTACTTTCATTACTGTAAAATTAATTATCATGTGTTATCACTGTATTCAATAGCATGTCTGTTTCTGGTTCATTTTCACCGAGAATGATCCTTCGAACGCTACTCCAGTAAAAATTTGACTTTGGAACGGTTTCTAGTATGAAGGGGTAATTCTGCAAACAAAATGAACTGAGACAAGGAGTTAGACACGACTTGACTCCATGTTGCCGAAATATCTTTAAACCTAAACCAAACTCCGTTCCCAAATGCACAAATATCGCAAACGTGCTAGAAATACACCTATTGTATCTATTGTAAATCATTCACCAGAAGTAATGTCAACAAGAAAAAACACTGGTTTGCTGATCACATTCTGTCCCTGAAGGTTCTATGCCTTTAACCAATGACCAATACTCACACTGCCAGGTATGTGATTACTGGGTAGAAGAATCCTGTAACCTGAGTAAACTAACGAACCACTATGACGGCCTTATAAACTCATACTCGAGAGTATGGAAGGCATCATTCCACGATGGATTTGTTTCCCTCGTTTCAGACAATATACATTTTATCTTTACTTCAATTTAAAGGCTAAGTTTTTTTCTGAATGAGGTTGAGAATGTAGTTCTGAAACAAATTCAACATTTCTCAGAATGTACGGAATCCCTGATGTCTTGTTAACACCCTGAGAATGCCCTAAATGTCAATACAAGATTTGTAGATATGGCGGTAGATATAGGCTGGGATCACCTACATTGCGCATTTTTGAAGTCAGTTCAATCGAAAAAGAAACTTGAGGAATTTCAACAAGCGAAGGGAGATAGATGTATCAGAAACAATTCAAACAATTATACTCTTTTGTTCATAAGCTTCGCCTCAAATTAATTCCCAGTTGATGTATCAGTAATAATAATAATAAGCCGAGCAACATAAGTTTTCGACACTGAACGAGGTGATCACAACTCTGTCACTCGAACCCGTTCAGCAAACGACCCACATAAAAGCCGCAGAGATCACTTCACTCCAGCGGCGCTGTACGTAACCTCCTTGATATAATTCGAACTCACTTTACATGTATTTCTTCATTCAAATAAACTATTTTTTTACTAACACGCGCGCCTGCTGCCTTGCTTGGGATTGGTAGCTAATTTTCAGGCTCTCTCTCCGGAATCGGAAAATATCAATGGTCATTTTTCTAAACAATATACGGCTGATCGATCCCAAAGTTTGAATAAAATAAATATAGTTTAAAAAGACTAAAAAACAATAATACTAGTATTTTT
>NW_019291769.1:0-33952 GCF_000500325.1 Leptinotarsa decemlineata | reverse complement strand
AAGCGTGTTTTTTAGTTTTTTAAAATATATTTATTTCTACAGTACTTATATTCTGAATACTTTGATCTGACATATCCAAAATTCAGACTGTGGAATGAGGAATGATGAAACACTAAATCCTTCAATAATGTGGAGTATATTTGCATGAGTTTGTTTCTAAAGTTTAAAAAACGAATCTGCTCAAATTTCATTCTCATATCCACTGAAACTTAAATCAAATCAAATCAAAATTGGCCAATCAAATTATTTGTTTGTATAATTTAAATTTCTGTCTGAATAGAATTCGTCTAAAGAATAAAAAGCCTTTGAAATCAGAAGCTTTTTTACAGACTTTCTAAATTTAGTGGTACATGTTATGCCTTTGATCTCTTTGTCCGAATAGATTACTTGATNTCAAACAATCTCTAAAATAGTAAATTCTCGTCCATTGGTGGAAAAAATTGAAGCGTTTTTTATTTACGGTGCGACGCGTAACTTTCACGAGACCGAAAGGATTTTCAATGAACGTTTTCCGAATCGTCCTATCTGTAGAAAATATTTGAGGGAACTTGTATCCACCAAATTCACAACTACCGGTAGTGTACATAACAAAAAGCCCCCAGGTCATCCGTCCATTCCGGAAGAACAGCAAGTGCAAATAATTGGTGAGATGGTAGTAAATCCTGAACAGTCAACTTATTCCGTCGCAAATGATTGTGAGGTGTCTCCTTCTACTGTGGGGAGACTTTTGCAGAGAAATAGGTATCATCCACACAAGAATTCTGCGAAATCATAATGGAAACCATTGCAAGACATCCTACCTATCTCCACAATATTTGTTTTAGTGAGGAATGTATATTTTTTTAAACGGCAATGTTCACAGACAAAATTGCCGTTATTGGAGTGACACCAACCCTCAAGTAAGGATCCACCGCATTCCACAGATGTCGTCGCCTGAAAAAGCGTTTCAAAGAAAAAGCCATTAAATCGATATCAAGAGCGAATTCGTCTTTAACTTTCTCCGAAAAGAGAACCTGTTCATTATGGAAAGTGTTACATTGAAAATTTCATATTTCGAGTTTACTGTTTAATTTCAGTATTTTCACAATACAGTTTTGATTATTATATTATAAATTATGAATATGTGTTATTAATAAAACTTTGTTAACATTTGTTATTATTTGAATGACCTTTTTTTGAAAAGAATATGCGATTCAAGCTATTGTTTGAGTTAGTGACTATGATCTTGAACAAAAAACTATCATTAGTTTGTGAAAAAGAACATAGCCGAGTTCTTCCGGATGATTATTTTATGATTCTTGCGATTTTTTATCAACACCTGAGTTCCCCCGTTTTTACCCGAGTGTTAAGTGAATTTTTGAAAATTTTATAATTGAAAACTAACTTAACCTAGCTTATGAAGTTGAAGAGAAAAGCAGACTTGAGACTGTCACTATTAGAAAACGGTTTTATCAAAAACTAACCTAACCTAGCCTACAGAGTTGAAGAAAAAAGTCACTCAAAATTTTCCTTTCCCCATATGGGATTATACCTATAATGATGTCATAATAATAACTCAAGTATTGGATATTACGTACAGAAAGATCTGCCTTTTTATAATGGACACGATGGGTTTTTGAATGCGATGAATAACCATTATAACTATTTTGGGATTATCTGTAATCAATATTATCAACACATAGTCACGTCGAATCTAATAAAAAATTGCGTAAATTCCTATTGGAAATTCAAATATAGATAATTAGATGTCCTTAAAATATCGAATAAGCTTCAGTAAAAATAGCAGTATATATTTAATAGGTGATTTGCAGGTAGGTTATCATCATTTATAACCCATTCAACGCTACGTTATACCTCATTATAAACATAAATGGGCGGCACAAGGAATTACCTGGCTGATGAATACCGACGACCGCACTATAGGTCAACTGAAATCTGAAAGGTAATTGGCTGAAGCTGCGAAACGAATAACATCGACAGTAATGGGTAATCACACGGTTCGTGTAATCGTTTTCTACAAAATGAGGAAGTTTTCTGAATCTCAATCCACTCGCATATTTCATTTTGAATACAACATAATTCCTCGACAAAGACATTCACAGTACGGTCAATGAATCTTTACACAGTCGTCACCAATTTGTGCATCCATAATAGGTGAAGAAAAGGAATAATTATATGTAATTGATGACTTGTTTTCGGGTTTTATCCCATTATCCCAATAGTCTGTCCATTCCCAATTGGAACGGCAACAAAAATAAGAGTACAGTCATAAACATTTCTTGCCTGTGGCCCCTAGTCGCCCAGATAATGAGTAAACGTGCTATCAAATGTAGTGGAGGAATAAAGGCTCAGCTAGCTGGACTGGCTGAATACTAATTTTTTGTCCGTTTCACAATATTTCTTTATCAGTGCCGTGTGTTCGTGGGGTTAGGTGAGGTAGTGAGTGGTTTTGCAAACCGATTTTTGAAAATTTTTTCTAGAAATCAATTACCCTAACACCAAACTGATATTTCTGCACTCGACGCGCATTTTGCTAACAAGGTTATCTTCAGGAGAAGCAAATTGATACTGAATCTAAAGACAAAGGTTAGCTGTTTATATACCTAACGTTTTTTGGTCCGATGTGGACTTTTTTTGTTGAATGATGATTATCCTAATTGATTTTTCGGTAATTAACTAGTGGAACGACTACCTGCAAATTAATTTGTCAACAATAGATTAGAAAGCGGACAAATTAATTTGTCCGCCTTATTTGAACCAATCAAAATGGAGGCGGTAGAACCAAAAAATTAAATTCAACAATACCAGTTTTTGACAAATATTTTAAAAACAACCACCGATATTTTTGATAGGAAAGGGACCATTCTAGCACCAAAATTAGAAACTTTGATACATTTAACCGACCTTGTAGAGCTTACCGTTTCCGAGATAGTAGTGGGATCAGCTAAAAAACTAGTAGTAAGGTTTTTTTTTTGGAATTCGTATCCCGTCACAAAAGTACTTTAAAGTAATATAGGACTACTTGGGTACTATAATCTGTTTCGTTTTCAACAAAATTAGAGCTGCTGAAGACACGAATATATCGTGACCAAAGTTTATAGCAGCTGATAATACCGGTGAACCAAAACTATAAACTATTTAACGTCTCCATCAGAAGCTTGAAAACTTGAGACGAAATTCCTTGATGATATAAATTCCAGGTGAGCAACCTCAGTGGGAATACGAAGATGACAATTAACGAGCGATTCATATAAAAGAATCGTTTCAGTAGGTCTTTTATGAAAAATTATATAAAGATTATGAATTATTGAATTGAGATGAAACCACCAAACTGTCGAATACCTTGCAAATGTTCCTATTTTCGAGTATATTTCTGCAGTGAAACTAAAGAGATCATGAACGTACACAACAATGACGCATTAGTAAACTCAACTTTATTTATTTATAGTTAATTTTTTTCCAGACTAACTTACTATATTTTATGTTTTCCCTATCGTATTTCTGTTTCCATGTTGTGTTTCTTTTTCATTTCAACACTTTATTCATCACAAGTTTCATACGCACAGTTATGAAATTGCTAAATCACTGAACTACTGAAACTAAAATTAAAAGATATCCTAGATCATTAGAGTAAGTTGACAGTACTACTATTAGGATATATTTATCTACAATTCATAATTCTGCATCTAATGGAACTATATCACCTATATCGAAAAAAATATTTCAAGAAAGTGGGTTTCGACTCGGAATCATTACGTAAATAATTACAAACGACACTAACTGCCTTATTAATTTATTATACTTTCGAATCCTCCACACATGTATGTAAAATAGCATGCCTAGTTCTCCAGAGGAAGTTGTACCACCCACTGTTTCTGTTCGAATTACATTAACATATGAGATATCTATTCCTTCCTCGTCTTTGAATTCGAAGAACATATGTACCATTGTTAGAAATTGAGGTCTATTTCAATAGACCCGAAATTGTCAAAAACCGGTCGTTTACCCTTGAAATAGCCGTTTTACATCGATGAGGGCACTGTCTCGAATACGTTTTGGTAAATATATCCATCATTTATCGAATGTTTTCATCAACTTCCAACTTGTTGTCAATTAGAAATATCTATATATTTATCGGCATCTCACAAGCAGATACCAATCGAACTTTTAGTATACCATGTATATATTACTGTATTTAAAATTCAAAAATCAATATCACTGAAAAGTCGGCATTTCGTTGTATTTCCAACAACTTTTGAAAGCTCTAACGTTCACAAAGACCCTTTTGGTTATATAAACACTAAGGCTAGGAATACATGTGTCAAATTTGAAATGGGTCGAATATATTTCACCAGATGTTGTCAAAGGAAAGAGGATATCATTTTCAGTATTCCAACTCACGAAATTGTGGAACAGAACATCCCTGTTTTAAATTATGTGAGAAAATTTAGAAATTCCAACACCAACATTATATTTTTATGTACACTAAACAGGTCCATGGATCTTCTAAGGACCTGAACAGGTCATTCAATATTTGTTGAGTCTTCGGACTGGTATCAATAGAATTACTTTTCTCAATTCATAATGAGAATTTCATTCCGTTTGTACTAGTTGTACTCACTCGAAAAATATCTTTGGCAGCAATTAATAATGATTTCTGATACAGAAAACTATCAGTGTGTCGAAATATGAATTCATACTCGCTATTAAACGCGGAAACAATTCAAATTCGACCTCTGCGAAATAACAAAAACTGATTAGTTATAAATCCATCTACTTCAAAGGTCAAAACTATGTATATTCCAGTATGCATGATAAGGCAATAGTTACACGTGAATATCATGGCGCTAACGACAAGTCATTTTGAGTCAGTGGCGGAGAAAATGAAAAAATAAAGTTGAAAATGAAATGAAAATATCGAATGAAATAACGAATCTAGTTGAGTGAAAATGTTTATGTCCAATAACACGTTAAAAGGTAAGACCTCGTTAGTCCTTAGCTCACACAAGTTTCGCAACTTCTGGGAGTTGTCGTTCGTATGGGGGCGAGAGCTGATTAACGGAAAAACAGATTTTAAACAGTAACAACAGAATAATGAACGGCTTTATTGAATTAACTAGCCTTTGAACTATTATTTTTTTCAATATTTGTCAAAATTCAAGATCCAGCATACGACAAACTGTTCGTGCAAATGGAAAGCGATTGCACAATATGAAGAACTACTAATTTTCAATATCAATGAATTCTACACTACTTTTTCCACAATTTTTTCCACAACATACCATAATTATGAAAACACTTTCAACTCACCTGAATGTACCGAAGATACACTATAAAAACACACTTTTATCTGTTTTTATACGATAGTTTTATATTTGTTGACTAGTTTTGGTCAGAACACAATTTTCAAAACCAACTAAGGTAGATTGTATGCGCCATATATACAGGCCAAACTGGTATAAATTTCGATATAAGGTACCATGCACATGTCATTTCGGTTGAAAAATCATTAATGTACGAACATCTTCAAAATTCGAAACATAAAATAGATAAAAATAGTTAAAAATCCTCCACACATGCGAAAATGGGAAAATGATGAAACTGTTGGAATCTATGGAAAGAAACAAGTCAAAGAAAAATCCCAATTTTATTATCCTTAACGAACAACTTGGTCTAAACAATAGTCCTATCCTGAACCTTTAACCCAGTTCCCAAAATCTACATTTTATCAAAAATTTTTGTTTTTGTTATATTCATCGATATACTGCTATCAATTGAGGTTATCCCAGGTATAGACAATGTAGGTACCAAATTGTACCGAATTTTCATTTCAGAAGCTTTTCTTATTGTATCCTATATAATACATTCCAGATTAAAATGTTCGTTATTTTAATATATTTAAGTACGCTACTGTTTTCAGTAATACATCAAACTTCAATAAATAAGATCTATCTACATATTCAACTGCTAAGATCATCGAACTTATGGTTTTGCAACAATTTTGCAAAAACAAACGTTTTCAACATTTTATTTTTATGACCCAGTTTTGCCAAAATATTGCAGTAATTTTTGTTAATTTGATAATACAATCAGAATATTCTTTGTGCGGAAAAGAGTAGAAGACATTTGAAAAAATATTCTGAGGCCGAAATTTTCCAATTATGAAACAATTTTTTTTAGTTTATTCGGAATGCCCAAAGGTGAATCGCATGTGACAAACTAATTTAGCAAGGTAGAACTGAGGGGCACATTATAAAACAGAAAATATAATAAATTGCTGTAATTTACCCGTGGGTAAATTTCATTGTTTCATAGAAACAACTAAGCTCTGATCATTTATTCAAATTAGAAATATGCAATGCGTATTCCCATGCCAATACAAGTCGTTGCCAATCAGAATAACGGGCCAATAAAACACGTGAACAATATTACACAATTGTGATTTTACTATCATATAAAAAACAGCCAGTGATCTGAATTTAAGGGGTTAATTTTTAGGAGTGATTAATTTTTGGGAAAGAAAGTTTTTGGCTTTCTACTACTCCATCACAAAAAAAGGGATGAGGGAGTCTTCCAAAGAAAAGGAAGTAATCAATTTGAAAATAAGTAACTCTAACATTAAAAAATCGTAATTTATGAATGAATTGTGTGTATTTTCTAGAATGTTATCCAATTTGGTACTGAAGAGCCTTGGGGCAAGTGTCTTAACGCGAAACATCGGTGTATACCAGTGAGGGTGACAGTGTTCCATGTAAGTGCAATTTGTTTCCATTCATTTAAAGTAGAACTCATGTGAATGATATCTGATTTTTATTCCACAACGAATGTTTGAAATACAAACTGATATTTACTGATACCTGAGACAAAGCAAATATACGCGGGCATAATGAACAGATGAATGCACATGACTTAATAGTTTGTCTAAATTATCACTGTCAGAAATACTTTATTTTTAATTATTTAAAAAGAATATTTATAAAGTAATACGCGTGTTATATATACATTGTAGTATACAACACAACTATTTACGCTATCAGTATCCAAGCTCAGTGTCGCGAAAGAGATAACGTAACGCCGAACCAGCGGGAAAAGAATCGCACAGTCGCTTGCGCATAGCGTCCCATAACCACAGAATGCGTCGCTACCCCAGCAAACGGTTTTACGTGCAACAATAGATATTTCACATCAAAAAAATAATAAACAGAAAGGTGGTTAACTTAAAATATTGATTTATACCGAGAAGAATAGAAATCGAAGTCAATGCAACAAAAAAATCGATAATATTCATCTTTTTTGACGATCTCAATGACTAATCAGAAGTAGTCAAACAAGTAAGATCAACATCCAAACTGCTGAACCCTAAGATGCAGTTTTTGTGAGCCAAGATAACAGAGATGATAAGGGATTTCAAGAAACGTTTGATTGGTAGTTCTAGCAAAGTTATCCAAATCCCTTCACTAATTCAATCCAAAGTTCCCCTAATATAATTAAACATGATAGTTCGTACTGGAACCTCTGGCGTAAAATGAATCTATTGATTACACTTTCCCAACACCAAAACAAAAATTACGGTCTCTCGACGCGCATTTCGCTAACCAAATTAGCGTCATCAGATAAGTATGACTGTCACAATGATCTTCTAAGAACGCTAACTTGGTTAGCGAAACGCGCGTCGAGAAACCGTAGTTTTTGTTCTGGTGTTGGGAAAGTGTTTTCAATAGATAATTTGTGAATATGTTGATTTACAGCTTTCTACTGAACATTTGATATCACTGATAGTAAAGCAGCTGATCTATAGTAAAGTATAGGTCGAAAGATCTCGATTGTTGATGTTCAGCTGTTTCAGGACACTATTGAAATGAAACTTTGGGCATTGGTTATTATACAACGAACATTATAGGTGCTGACATATACTGAAAATCAAATGTGGAATTGGGATGCACAGCAAGTAAATATGTTTTTTGTTGGTGTTCTTGGTATTACTAGTCATTAATGCAGTAGGCATCTTCTCATGGCGAATAAGAGTAAATAATTCCGTTCTATTAACAATTGACAGCCAATTCGAATTAATCAACTGAAGAGTCTTGACCTGTAATCACGTCTCATTGATAACCAGAAACAAATACTCGGAGTGTGTAGAATATCAAAAGTACTTTACTGTTATTTGAAGTGGTGCCTTCTAGAATACCTAAAAAGCGTAGTTGGCTCAGCCTACTGGTATTGTAAACATGCATCAATAAAACAAACACAAACCGTGACTTTCAATTATCTCTCGTTAACCGTAATGCCCACCAATAAAGACTGTTTATTTTTTGTCTCACTTACAGTTCGGGTTTATTCAACCAGTAAATAAATATTCACTTCAGTCGACACTGTTAAAAACATTTCTACAGTTTCCTCGTTATTTGATAAGCGACTTTATTTGAGATATATCTAGGTATCGGAGGTGTATTATCTAGGAATGTGTTCCGAACAATTTTCTACCTCAATAATCGCAATTGCAGTAACACCTTCCGTTTACTTCATTACCTTGAAAATTGACTGGTACTGCAGGTGACTTAACGTTTTACAGAACACCTTTGAATGGACGTCCCGTTTGCATAATGATTATTTCTTTTGATTTGCTGACAATATTGAAACTTGACAAATTGTTAACCAATATCACTGGAGTTTTTCCCAACACCAAACCGTTATTTTAACATCTCGGCACGTGTTTCGATCACCAAGTGATCATCTTCAAGAGGAAGATCAAAGGAAATACACTTACAATGTTATCCTTAATTATACCATAGATACCTCTTCTAGGTACCTGCGTCTAATAATTAAAATATTATTTTAACAAGCTATATAGTATACTATTAGTATTGGTCCACCATCGTTGTTCATAATATTGTTATGTTTACTTATTTCTACACTCTCATAGATATCTACAACTTGTCAAGCTAACAACAGGCATCTAGATTATGAAAGTGTAGAATGAAAAGTTGTTTGAATTTGAAAACGATATTCAGATTTGAAATCACAGCCACCTACGTAACAAAAAAAATCCATTTTTTATGGTTCTAGTCTCATAAAGAGTACTAGCACTACTTACTTACTTGATTGTTCAGCATTAATTAATTTAGTGAATTATTTCCTGTCATTAAATCACACTGATAGTCATTATGGACATACATACAGAGTGAAATATCAATTTTGTACCAAAAAAACTAGTAGAAATTTGAACCATTTACAACAAAAATCATATACTAGTTCGAATAATAAATTGGGCTAAATTTTGCATTAGAATATTATTATAGTAATATGAGGAAGGCGTCTAAGGTGAGGTGTATATGAGATACTGGTACTGTTCATGAGGATAGAAACATAAAAAATTATTTTTTTATTTTGTTACGTAGGTGGCTGTGACTTCAAATCTGAATATTGTTCTCAAATTTAAACAACTTTTCTTAAAAAACTTTTTCAATAATGTCGAAAATAAGGGTAGTTTACTCTTGATCAAAATTTCTATTTTTTGTTCTCCCCTGTATACCGTTCGAAAATTTAGAATTTTGGCAACTCAAATCCAAGTTTCCCGCAATGCACCAATTTTTATCAAGAATGAAATTTTCTGACAAATGGATAATAAAAAAATTCCCCATATGGTGCAAACTTTTTGAAACTCACTGTATATTTAAATGGTAAAACCATCATGACTTTTACTGTCTGTTCTAGTAATACGGTAAATCGATTAAACAGCAAATTATTTGCAAACAACAGTGCAACAAGTGAAAATTACGGAAAGACAAACATTCACGATACATCGTGAAATATTTTTCCATTTATCGATTTTTGAGTCCTATAAGAGTTTAAACAAGTCTTGTTGTCATCTGATAGATTCAAGGTGTTTTTTTCTTGAATAACAGTAAAATCACAATAATTTATTGTCAGACCATCAAGAAAACCATACTGGGAAAGAAAATGTAACTTGTTAGAAAAACATTTTAACAAATTAAGATATGTATCACTTTTTGACGGAGATAAAAACTACTTTGCAATGAGTCGCTCTTTCTGAAAAATTTAATGTCTGAAATATGCATTTCAACTTCGGAAAACCTAACACGGCCACTAGTCCACTCTCCATTTTCTCTCCTGAAGGAGGAACATACTCAAAAACAACCTTCGAAATAGAGAAAATTTAAGACACCAACGAAGATGGAATGTCAATATAGCTAAATAATTCTGTCAATTGCCTGAACTCTATAGTTATATGTATAACTGTCTCTTAAAATGATTTCTGAAATACGTTATCTGCTATGTATGAACGAAAAACTCAGTTTATTTTCATGTAGGTAAAGCACCACAATTTTTTTACAGACACGTTGATGCTTACGACTGTGTTGAGGGTGGTAAGGATTATACGGTGACTTCTCTTGCTAATAATCTAGAATTTTTATTCGAAATCACCACCCTAGTAAACCAAGAGGCGCCAGTGGGATATACTGAAAGGAATAGAATTTGGTAACATCAATGGACAGCTGCCAATTTGGATTTCTACCAAGTATTTATCATAAAATGAGTAGGTTTGTAATAACAGACAGAATTAACTCGACCTTGATTGAGGGCAAATAGGTACTTGCATGAAATATATCAATATAACATTCGATGAAAACACGATCTTTGTTGCCAGGGCGCAATGAGAAAAATTTGAAATTACGAGTATGTTTGCTGAATTTATTAAATCAAAAATACATGTTTTAGAACCAATTGTATCTATTCCAATATAATCAATCGCATCTAGACAGTGTCAGCTAAACGTTTACAGAACATAAGGGGAACGTCTTTATTAGAGATTGATGTTTTCGAAAAATGTCCTCATTAGTTCTTTCATATATAACCCAATGTTTCCAATGGACAGTAGTATCTAGAATAGATTTTTCATTTCAGATATTATCTGAAATAAGTTTCAGATTCACCTTTTTCTGTAAATGTTTTATTGAATGTTCAATTCTGTCTTTAAGAGTGCATATGACTTCATCGTTTATCAACAATTTTTAGTGTTCGCTATACATTTGAAAATAATTCATTCACCTGGACATTTTTTCAGCGAATTTGATTAGAAGCTGAAACATTATTTGTTATACTCTGATACGTATCTAAGCCAATTCAATTGTTGGAAAAGGCACACAAGCAATTATTAATTTCTCCAAAAAATTCGTGAGGTAACCGAAAGTAAAATTCCCAAACTTCACAACTTTAGACATCATATTTTCTACATTCTTACTTCTATTTCCCACTTATTATATCCTTATTCAGAAGTCAGTCATTCTGTATATATCTATTAATTCAACAGGTAATATTTTTAGACCATTCAGGAATGGTTCAAAAGTTATTTTGTGGTGTATATTTTGTTTTTCAACATTTGATCCACCTCACAACCATTATTAATATATTTCAAGAATTTCATTAACCAAAAATTATCGAACTTTTAGGGCCGATTCAGGCACCCCAGTCCTTGTCTCAGTCTTTATCTCAATTTTAGACTCTACTGTCCTTGAAATTAATAGGACTGGTTAATTTATATAGCACCTAAGACTATCATCCATCGGCTGTCAACAATCAACCTATGTAGTATGTAGTTGTAGTAAGTCGAAATAGAGCAAGACAAATGAATTACTAAATAGATTAGTTGAAGAAAAAGTACCTCTTTATGGATATGCACATTCCCAGTGCCATGTTCTACATATTTAAAAAAAACTTATATGAGTGTGTGAATGAGTCAAAATATCATAATGGTTTGAAAATATAATATTATCTTCAATCTGCTTTTTGAGAAACCTCGCGAATTTGTTGCCTGCTCTTCGCATATTGTATACTAAGGTTCAATTCGTCACTATGACAATTTGAAAATGCCTAATTTCTACTTGACAGAAATCAATCATACAAATTCAAAACTGAATGTAACTAATTTCATTCCAGTTATAAAAATTGATTAATATATTTTATGAAGATAGTGGAATTTAACATCAATACTCGTTATGTTGACAGCGTTTCCAGTGTTTCAATTTCTGTTATGGCTGCTTGTGGTGCTAATCGGATATGAAATGTTTCCCTCAACCAGCTATCATCTTCTAATAAACGATAACCCTCGGAATTGGAAACTTGACGTTTTCAGTGATATGTGAAACTATTTTTACTCTGTGGAAGATTTTCATTTTTGAAGTGATAACTTCTTATGGGAGGGTAAACCGCTCCGTTACGCTAGTTGCACACACATCGATTTTGGACGGCCAGTATAAAATCGGCCGATATTTTATTGGTAGCGGGTGCTTGCACACTCACCGGATTTTTATCGGTCAAACAATCAGTTGCTTTGTTGTCGAAATTAGCACGCACTACCATGCGTAGTAACTACAATTTCACCGAGCATTCGAGACTGGAATGGTCGGTAAAAAACCGGTGAGTATGCAAGAGTGTATTTAGTCATGTACGCCACTACTTCCCGGTACTGCCGGCGATACAGTGGCAGTGGACGGCTGCTCACCGGTATTTTACCGGCGACGATCACCGGTAGGCATGTGTGCAAGGTCTTGTTCCCACATGTGGTTCACTATTGGAATTTGGACGACCGGTACAAAGTCGGCCGTCCAAAATCGGTGTGTGTGCAACTAGCGTTACTTACGCGTAATAGCGCCAGTTTGTCTGTGCGTTAGACATGTACTGTTGACAGCTATATAAAAATCTAACCAGCAAGCACGTAACATTTTTTTATTATGTGAAACGTTGCTTAAAAACGATGATAGTAATTTTGTGTATGTACATCATTAGTATCATCATTTAATCCTACCAAAGTAACAATTGTCTTATGGTAGCTATAATATATGTACATACACAAAATAATCAATGAAAGATTTCAATAATAAATAAACTTTCCTTTTATTATCATATTACTATACATAAAATTCAAGTAATAACCTGAGCAAGTTAAACAATTTCAATATTGAATAGTTCAGCTTAGATTTAACTTGTTAGATTGATGACCTTTTTATTTTGTATAAATTCATTTTGAATATAGAATAAAAAAAATAACTTTTGTCTAATTTCTACGAAGTTTATTATTTGTTATGACCGGTTTCGGTTTAATATACCATTATTTATAGGAGAAATAGAAAATTTAAAGAAGTATTTTCTGAACAGTAATCCCTCTACAAAACATTTTTCCAACAATCTCTAATTTTCTGAAATGGGGATAATTGCCTATTTGCCAATTATCATCTGAATTAATGTTTCGGCGAAATTTTCTATTCCGATTCAATTACTTTTAGTTTCCACCGGTATACTGAAATGGGAATATATAATGATGCATTTGAAATAATTAATGAAACAAAATTTCCATGAGGTTTACTGATATGAATTTTTCATTATACATTCAATGTGACGTTGAGAGAGAGGATCAGAAGGATTTGCCAATTCTCTTACCTTTTTATCTTTATATTTATTGTTCATGTTTTTCTGTGAAATAAATAATTTATTATTATCAACGAATCTGATGAGTAGGAGTTTTTTCTTCAATGCCAAAGTTTGATAATAAACATTTTTGGTCAAAATATTGAGTCAATATACCTTTCTTAAGTGTTTATCATGAAATTCGTTACAAAAAAGTAACAATGATTTTTTCTTTCGTAGTCATTGTTTTTGAATAATACAGTGCATTTCTTTAGTGCCACCCCTTTTATTTTTTGAACGGGTCAACTCAAAAAATTGAAATTTGGGATAATGAAATTAATGTATTAATACTTTATTTTGAAGTGAAATTGACAGATGAAACTTTTCAAGATGGCGACTAGGCGTCATCTGGGAAAAAATTAAATGGGTCTTATGAGATATCATTTTGAAGCTCCTGATGAATACTTCACAATTCAAGAATATGAAGTCAATATCTTCACCTACCACAAAATGGCGGAACATTTAATAATTTCCTAAAGACAAAGACATTAATTTCGATATTTCGAGAAATATTCCCTTTAATCTGCCATTTGGCAATTCCAACAACTCGATAAGGTTTGTTTAGTTATTTTTTGTTTATAAAAACGACAAAAAATGTCAGTACGATAATGAACATCATTGTTCAGTTAGAATATTCTCATTTAGTTTTCGGTTTTCCCTATATCCAGCAAAAAATGAACGTTTGGTTAGGAATTTTGGGAAACTATATTGTAGGACCTCTATTTATTGGTCAAAATTTAACAGGGGAACTGTATTTGAATATGCTGGAAACTACTGTTGACCCTTTCATCAATGAAATCGTCGAAGCGAATCCTAATGAATTCGATACGTATTGTATTCCAACAAGATGGAGCACCACCACATTACTCCAGGCAAGTAAGAAACTATTTGGATACTACTTTTCCCGGTCGCTGGATTGGCCGTCGAAGTCCTATAGAATGGCCAGCCCGCTCGCCAGATTTGACATCTTTGGACTTTTTTTATGGGGCTATTTGAAGCAAAAGGTGTACGAAACTAAACCTGCTTCAATAATATTCTGTGCATCGCCGGTCAGCGGCGGGGCATGCCACCAGGACCTGAATTTCTTTGTGAGGAATAATCCACCCCAAGGTTGGCAGACATTGGTATACTTTCTTAGTGGAAACTTGATCTGCGGTTAGTCAGCCACAGAAATGTTTAGCATGGAAAGTGGGGGGGTTTCCCGAGACGCATCGCAAAAAATCGAAAATTATCAGAAGAATCAATTAAGTGAATTCATCAAAATTCACCGAACATAATGATAATAGCATTTTTTTATAAGGTTTTCCAACAGTGACTTCCGAGCTTTGACAATTGTTAAAGGCCATCTGTAAAATTAGTTGTCATTTATTCAGTCTGTTTTGCAAAATCACCATGGACGGATATAACATTTAACAACACGTGCTAATAAAATTGTTTTGTCAGAATGGGTGTTTTGTTCGACGGGTAACGCTCGCGTCGCTCACGAGAACCTGGCCTTTCGCAGAACCCGACCTGTACAAAATTCAACTAACCCAGGAACTGATGGTAAACGACCATAGACGACGTGTGTTCGCTGAAAGGGCTCTGAAGCAGTTGGCAACTGACCCCATCTGTATCTGTAGAGGAGAGAGGGTGAGTGTAGGCCCACAGCACTTAGGCCACATGTGACCCATTGTACATCCTCCCGAAGAGTTGTCCTCCTAGGTCATCGTTCATCCTGTCCTTTCCAGGAAGTTGGACAGGTCACTAGGATACATCTCCTTTATATCGGCAGGTGTAGGCCAAGACTTGCCGAACACACACTCTGTTATTGACGATAAATCCGGACACTCGCATAGGACATGCCTGATAGTTTCATCGTCCTGTTCACACATCCACTAGCCCCATATTATGGAGGTGTTTCCTAGGTTGACAGTGGCCAGTCAGAAATCCTACTGTTAAGCGTAGGTTTTTCCTGGTCATCCCCAGATATTTCTTCGGCGCTAGCTTCCCAGGGTCGCCCAGGGTTATCCTGGCAAGATTGAATCCTTTGATTTCATCCCTTTGGGGATTGGGCATAGGTGTAACGCTTGGCTAGTTTCGCAATTGTCGAAGTCATCAGGCCGTAGGTGCCACTGGGTTCTAAAATTCTTAGTCCAGCCACTTCCTTGGCTGAAAAGTCGGCAATGCGATTACCTTCATTCCTGTCGTGCCCCTTAATCCACCTCAGGATGTTATTATCTACCGAGGCTTTGGCTAAATCTTGGTGGCACTCTAGTACTAGCCCTGAGGTAACACGTTGTCTGTTCAAGGCTAACAGGGCTTGTCTGCTATCAGTGCAGATTGTTATGTTTTTGTCAGAAATTGCTCTCCTGGTTATTTCGTTTGTGTCGAATAAGATACCAGCCAGTTCTGTTTGAACCACGCTGGTATTTTTTCCCATTCCCCACTTGATTCTTAGGCTTAGTGATCTGAAGTAAACTCCACATCCTGAGCCTTGTTTGGTTTTTTGAGCCGCCTGTGTATATGCGTATTGCATTTATAGGTTCTGACTCTGTGTTCTGTTTTATTTGTATTTTGTAAGGTTTAATAAACACAAACCTGGTTTCAATTGCATCACTGGTTGCCTGCGGCAGAGGTTGCGCAGTGAGCGCTTCTCGCCACAGGCTCAGCCTCAGTTGATCCATTCCTACTTCGAGGTTTACACCAGCCGTGCGCAATCGTAATATGGCTATTAACGCAACCTCCTTAACGTACAGGTCCAAAAGGGTTAGACCAGTAATTAATTCCATTGCCACGGTTGGTGTTGTTCTCAGGCTCCTGTGATGTTTGAACAAGCCAATCGCTGAATTTGATATAATTTTTGGATAGCCGTTGCTTGTAGAACTTTCGGTCCCCATGCAATGGCTCCGTACGTTAACATATGTCTTATTATTGCAGTGTAGATTCAGGTGACCACCCGGGGTGGCCCATGCGCGTCCCACTGTCCTCCGACATTGCTTATAAGCCACACATGCTCTTTCTGCTCTATTCTGTAGGTGATAGTTCCATGTTAGCTTCCTGTCAAGGATAGCACCAAGGTATTGTATCTCTTCAGAAAACTTTGGCAATTGACGCTAATTTTCATCGAGAAATCATTTTCAGCGATGAGTCCCATATCTGGATGAATGGTGACAAACAAAATTGTCGATACCAATCCACATGAGACCCAAAAGCGTCCAATGCATCCCGAAAAAGTCACTGTTCGGTGTGGATTTTGAGCTGGCGGCATCATCGGCCATATTTCTTTGAGAACGACGTTGGCTCAGCCATCACTCTCAGCGAGCACTATAGGTCGATGATTACCAACTTATTTTGGCCTAAATTGGATAGACACCAACGTCATGTGGTTTCAACAGGACGGCGCTACGTGCCACACAACTCATATCACATTATATTCTACATGAGCGGTTTGAGGGCATAGCCACCTCACGTGAACTGGCCACCGAGATTTGAACCCGTTAGACATTTTCTTGGGGGTTTTCTTAAGTCGCAGGTGGTTGCAAATAAGCCAACAACCACAGCGGTCTTCAAAGCCAACTTAACCCATGCCATTGGTCAAATTCACCTTGATTTGTGAGCCAGAAACATTTAAAATTGAACGTTTCGGATGCGTTCCATCCAGAGAAGCCGTGGCGGACTTCTGAGGGTTGTTGTTCGCAACGGTGCGACAGCTGGTTAACGGAAAAACATAGTTTTAACATGCATAGTGTGTAAAAGCTAAATGGAATGAATTCGTTATTTAAAAAACATCCCGAAACACGTTAAATGTAAAAAAGTTCAAGAGAATCGTAAAATGAAAATATGTTTTTCGTTCAAATAATTGAGTCAATTGCCTCTGAAATGCCCCTGCTTATGGGAATATTTCAAATGCCTGAAGATTTTACGGTAGCTGTTTTTCTAAAATTTTTGGAAATGAGTGAAATTGTGTAAAACAGAAATTCCTGAAAAATTGCATCTTGCAGATGACATATAGAAACTTCACATGTCGAAAAAAGGTATAGTATATTTTTCATTGCTGGTTAAAGAATTGACATAATACTGTAACAATTTTCCCATGACTCTAATAGTTCAGGAAATTATGACGATCATCAAGTAAATTGAATTTCACTCATTATCTCCCAAACGAGTAAAAATACCAAAAGGTACCAAGAGACAGATTTTGGGTTCCTTCAGATATAAAAGTGTTCGATGTTTTTCCCACAAACTCAAAAGTTCAGAAGTCAATTGAGAAAAACAAGTATCATCAAGTAGGAACGTTTTTGTTGATGTCAAGTAGTTGTACCAAAAAAGTTATTAAGGTTTTTCTCATCACAGAAACATCAAAATTACACTTCAATTCTATTCACACTAAAAACATATTAACAACACTTTTCAATACAACAGTATCAGTTGTACAACCACACAAAAAATGACAGAGTATCACCCAAGCTGAAAACGACCTTCCGCAGTTGCAGTTGAAACGTTTAGATTTATAGATTGTAACCAAACAAGACCTCGGCAAAACCCGAAAACCATCCAAAACATTATGTTAAAGTTGAAAAATGAGTATAAGATTTGGACTCACAATAAAAACTCTGCGAGTCTTTAAAATTCAATGAGTGACTTTTATAGCATGGTATTCAAATGATTCGAAATCACAATAACTGGACGACAAATACTTTGACCTCGACTTTGACCGTATCAAGTGAACTATTTACATTCTTCAATAGTTTCCTTCTTTCGAAATCTATTGTATTTATTCTTGCGTCTACTAGTCGACCTAACCAGCTTTTCCATATTGAAACCATTTTTTTATTTCAACAATCCACATTCCTTTCCATTCATACCCTCAGCCATCTTTGAATAGTATGATTCTCTGAATTGACAATGTTAACATTGCGAATAGCTGACTTGTTCAACCAGAAGAATCAACTGATTGTAGGTATGGAAACTATTTTTTATGAAGGAAATAATCTGAGTGAACAAAATAGGACTATTATGAATGAGACCGGTAACAAAATATCTTATCTAAAGAAGTTACTATAAATTGAATATAAATAGGTTATGCTCAGATGTAAGAAACTCGTGCCAGTGTTTTTTACAATCCTAGTTCTAATAAGCACTTTCTGGTATGTTCTTGATCTCTCTCAGCGATTCGGTTTTTATCTCCCCAATCGTCGCAAAACGACGAATAAAAAAAAAAGGTTTATTATCTAACAGGAGTAATCCCAATTACAAGACAAATATAATTAAGTTTACAGCTATGACTAAATATGAGTACAATGGAATATAACGAATAGCATATAAAATCAGCAGAGTAATAGAGTAGTATATTATACAAACAGTGATACATTCATATAATACTTAAAAAAAAAGAAACCTATACTGTAGAATTCTAATTGAATTGGCAGTGTGCAGGGAGTTGAAACAGTATTTCACTTATGGGTTGTAATCAGATTATAGTTAGACTTACATAAAAAATAGTTTGTTAAGAATTAGATACTTGAATCGTCCAGTTTATAACAGATGTTATAAACTGGGAATTTTATCAACACTTTGATCCTAGGCAAAGGCAAATAAAAAAATATTTCGTTTCTACTACTTCGTCTCGATACGTGAAAATCTAGTTAAGATAACAAATCTGTTCAGTCAACCAGATTATGAATCAATTTATGAAGATACAGGCAGAGTATGTTCTTCTGTTTTCTAAGGAAAAGAGGGCAAATCTATTTAGTAACACTCTATTATCCATTCCTTGGGATGGGTAAGCTCCATCCAGTTTGTAAGCCATGTATTTCATAAAGATTCTTTGACAAGATTCGAGTTGCTGTATACGCACATTGTATATAGGTGACCAGATTAGGGAGCCATACTCCAGACGAAATCGGACGTCCTGAAGATAAGGCCAAGCATTTTTTTTGCAGAAGATGTGATTTGATTAATTTGTAACGTGAAGCTAAGCTTCTTATCGAATATGATGACCAGATCTTTAGTTTCTGTGCTTTGTTCTAATATGACGTCATTTATTGCATAGTCAAACTGTATATTGTTTTGCTTGAGGGTGTATTTCATAAATTTACATTTTTGAACATTCAGTGGAAGCTTGTTTAGTATGCACCATTCATGTATCGAATTAACTTCCTTCTGCAGGATAAGACAGTCCTCGGTTGATTCAATGGGTCTAAAAATCTTCAAGTCATCATCAAAGTGTAATATGTTACTAGAGATATTTGAAACAATTTCATTTATAAACAAAGAAAATAGAAGAGGAGCAAGATTACTTCCTTGAGGAGCACCACTAGTTGAAGTGAATTCTGTTTATTTGTGACCTTTGTATTTTACAAATAGCGTACGATTCTGAAGGTAAGACTGTAGTAAATTCAACAGTTGACAATCGAAACCAACAGAAAAAAGTTTATTTAGTAGAATTTGATGGTTCAAATTATCAGTTTAGGTATCTTCGAACTTGGGAACAGGAAAAAGCCACAAGGGACCAAATCTGGTTAATAGGGTGGCTGAAGCAGATTAAGGGGGTTGGTTTAGGCCAAAAAAAGCCATGAATTATTTTTTCACAATGCCGGACGATTGGACTTTGTTTTCGATGTCATCACCATACAACCATGATTCGTCATCAGTTATGACGACGGTTTTTTTTATCAAAATTCAGCAATTTTGGAACGAACTTTGCTGCCTCACGTTTCATGCCCAAAATTTTCGAAAACATTGCATTGCCTGAGCCAACCGATATGCCGACATCCTCAACACCTTCTTTAATTTGTAGCTTTGTCTATAAGACCTAATGTTCTTTGGGCAATAAAGCATATTATTATTGATAATAATAGTGATTTGACGATTCTCCATAACAAGTTTCTCCATTTCCTCACCATTTTCATCGGTTGTGGATGTGCTGCGGTGTCCAAGGCGAGCGTGGTCATTTACATTTTCGTGACCTTCTGTGTAAAACTTGTACCACTTGTAAACGTTTTCCCGACTCAAGAGCACAATCACCATATGCCACTGTCAACATTTCAACAAAATAAACATGCTAAATACGTGGAACTGTGAACATATGTTATAGAGACGAGAGTAGCAACAAAAAAACATCGCGAATCGAATGTAGGTAGCCTGCGAAATTTGAACATGCGCCTTTTTTTTATCAGACCTCGTGAAAGACAATATTAATGTTTTTTGAAACAACATAAATATGTAAGAACAATTGACTAAACGAAAAAGTTATTGACAAAAAAACCGAGCAAAAAACTGTGTTTGAAAAGAATGATGATGACTATAATTATTGCTCTTTAATTATGTACCTACTCATTTAATCTCAGTAAATTAAGTGTACTACAGAATCATGAAGTGATTGTTACTTGTCTTCTACTTATGTAATAAAAGAGTAGACGCACTTTTAAAATCGAACGTCATTGGTCAATTTTGCATAATAAATCTTATAAAAACTATGCTTTGGTTTCAAAAAAATTCAAACGCAGGTGAGATGAATGTTGAGGGTGGGAAGAAGTCAAAGAAATTCCAAAAAAGCAATCAATAAATTTAATATAGGCTGATAAATTAGAAGAAAAAATTGTTGAATTAAACACAGGAAAAATATAAAAATTGTTTTGATTTTACACACTTTAAGAGCTTTCTGCTCTAGAATCAACTTCCAACAATCGATTTCTGCAAACAAAATTGAAAAACTGATTAACTTCTTCGGGAAAAAAAGTATTTTCGTGTGTATTACATATGTATTGAAATTTCTGCACCTAGGCTCTTAAGAAACACAAAATATATTCAATTTTCATTTAGTTTTAAGAGAATGATTGTTTTTAAATTCTGTGTTTATTAGGGTTTCCTCCTTATTCAATAAATATCTATCTACAATGCAAATTAACTATCACTCTATAAGATAACACTAAAACTAATCAACCTAAGAATAATATTGACATTCAAAGTTTCTCCGGTTATTTACCATTCCTTATAGAGGAAATAATGTCTTTCGTTCCGTAATTGCCTGACAAGATAACATGTAAAATTGAATGAATATCGATAGCTTATATTTTGTCTAATATCAGTATAACAAAATGGTAATGCCGTATTCAAAATAAAGATAATAAGAGTAAATATAAACATTCTTGTTAGCACTGTTAGCATTCTTGTTAGCAATCTGAATACCTGCGTCTAGGTTTGCTTTTTCTAGAACCGTAATGAAATACTGATTTTAAGGCCCTTACAACTTCAACATTGACATGCGAATGCAATGTGAAAAGTATCTTTAATGTTGAGCACTTAGTTAAAAAATGTTATATTTTATAAAGATAAATATGGTTTCCTAAGATATTTGATGGAATTGGTCGATACTTAATGAAAATCCATGACGTATTCAAGAAACACTTCATTGCGAGATTTTCACTAAATACTTTTACAAAAACGCAACACGTGTTTCGCCATACAATATCTTCTTCAGGCATGTCTTTACGTGTTGTATTCGTGAAACTGTTTATTAAAATTCTCACAATGAAATGTTTCTTGAATTATTTCCTAATTTCACTGGTTTTCTTCATAAATTGAACATGCACTTAACTTTAAAGTTTTTTAATTGGCAAATGTTTCATATTGACTTCATCACAGTGAGAATGAATAATAAATATATGTATCTGAAATTAGTAGGGGAATGTTACAATTATGAATATCAAAATCATTATTATTCCAGGACCTACTTCAGGACTTCCATCCGATTAGTATATTTATTGAATATTTCTGGATACAATTATTAGACATTATTATCGATGAGAACTCTCTTAATAGCACCACCGCCCCGACTTCTTACTATGCATAAATCGTTTGATTTCAGATACTCCCAAAAAGTTTCAAAATTTTTGATTTGTTATCATCCCTGCTGCAGAGAAACATACCCAAAAGAAGCTGTATTCATTAATTACTGAATAATTGAACAGAAAACGTGTTCAAATACCACTAAGAAAATAGAAATTCGTCAAAATGAAATGTAAAAGCTCTCACAAATCCCAATTATATAAAACAAATCGTTTGATCTCAGTCCGAGACTCAGATACCACCGATGAATTTCAAGATATTGATTTGTAGATATCTGTACTCCAGAGAATCGACCTCAAAAACGAATGATGCAAAGAGATAAGTCGGTGACCGCTGTGTGGAAAATTCCTTGGACATGTCTGAACCAAATGGAGAGTCACATTTCAGTAATTAATAGACAGCGATAAAACGATAAAACTGTAAACTATAGAGATGTTTATGTTGAAATTTCAAACCACTATCTGATTTACTGAGAAATGAAGAATAGCCTGATGTGTTTTATACCACAAAAGTGTGACAGTAATAAACAGTATCCATTATTACTTTCAGTAAATTTTGGAACGATAGTAATCCAAGCCTTTACTTTGGGACTGAACACATGTTGTTCATTATTTAACTCACAGAAAAATAAAAATCCCCGTATCTAAGGCATGTCACCTGATTACTCCAAGGGTCAAGTGATCAGTTGATTTATCATCTCGTTTCTCATACTATATTTTGAGATGATATTGTTGACCCCAATTCCAAAAAGAAATCTAGATAAGGGTGACTGTTAATTAGTTTTTTGCAGGTGTCGAATACTTGTTGTTTTCTTTCAATTTCATAAATAAAACAATTGGGAAATATACTGGCCTCAAAATAATTTCAAGTGGCTCTTCCATACTAAAAAGTGGATTCATTAAGGTTCACTGACGCTTTGAAAAGCAGAACTTTGAGAATGCATGAACATGAACTGTTTCGTCACAATCGATTCGCAAGAATGAGAGAGATGGATTATATTTGGTAAGACAAGTCTAAAATATTTTCGCAAATATGCACAGAGGCTGAAGTTATTGTATTTTTTCTCAGTGATCAAATCATCTCCAAGCCACTGATTATCATATTGGTTTTATTGATTTAAGACAAGATTTCACAATTCAAAAAAAAAATTAGATGACAGAATTACTTAGTCGTTATTTATTTTTCCTAGTAATCTCAATTTTATTATTGAGCCACAATAACCGCTCTCAGGTTACACTGGAATATGGAATAGATCCCTTACTTTGAACCTAACCTAACCTACAGTTTTACTAAGTCACAAGTTTTCATACTGATAGTTCAATACATTGTTCTTATCGAGGTTTATTTTCTTGAAAATAGTTACTCTAAGGACATTCTCAAGTATGGCAATACAGAACAAGATATCTACAGACATGTTGGTATGCGTAATGTGATATAATAGTACTTATAATTGAAAAAATATCGAGAGAAAACTTAAATTCCTTCGATAATATCATTTTATTTTTGAACACTCATAAAAAATTAATGAAATACAGAATTTTATAGTTCAAATTTGCCTTAAGTCGTTATCTCGAAAATAGGAATGAACTCACTAGATTATTTTCAATTAAATTTCATTAAAATATGGATATGTATGGAAGTGTATTCATTTAAAAACACTAAAGAAGTATTCAATCATATATTTTCCACGAAATTATTCAGTATCATATACTTGTTACAAAAGTGAACAACAATAAAAACTCACTTTTTTCTATTTTAGACAAATGAATGATTGATTAAATGCAAACGTTCAATATAGAGAAGTTTTATCTAATATGTCATTGTATTTACCAACTTATGGTGCACCTCGAAACTAAGATAGTGTTAAGAAAGAAAAAAAGAGATTAAAATCATGTTGTAATGTAATCAATCACAAGGTATTTTGAAATAAAGCAAATACCTGTGAATACATAGGTAGGTAGTCGGATTGAGCAGTATTTAGTACCTAGATCCAAGTGGAAGTCATCACATTTCAAAGTTTGTTTGTCTTGTAAGTTGAAAGAAGGTTGAATTGAGATAGCACTACGACAATAAGATCGATAAGAAAATATTGAAATTCCATGCAAGAATAAATGATGTATGGCAACATAAAACAAATGAAAAATTAAATTCCTTCGATAATATAAAAAATTATTCATAGTAGAGGCATAACTTGATAAGTTTCACTTTATATCTATTCAAAATTTAATCTTTTTAAAATTATGCAAATATCTAACTTTATATAAGTATTTACATCTGTAGGTAGTAGGATTAAGTGATATTCTGAATATTTATGCAGGTTCTGGATTGTTCGTTTGCCGAATATTTACAATTGGACATGAAATTGAAAACACACTTAAAGACTGATACACATTCAAGTGAAACTCATATCACATTTCAAGTGTTTTTTCTTGTAAGTTAAAAGAAGGTTAAATTGATTGATGACAGACGATCCAGACAAAGTTAACATCACATTTGAAGACATTATTGAATTTATAATATCCTTGCACAGTTTCAGTAATTTTAAAAACACAAATAAAAAGCCGTAAATACAAAAAACTTGGCAATCCTGTTTTTATCGTGACTTCCCGACCTACAAGACTCAACAATTTGTTTAGTACAACTCTGAATAGTCAAGAACCTGAATCACGTTTACTATTTCAAAAAATGTGATCAATAAAATGACCTGCGCAACATCCGTCAAGGTTTGCACCAGCCGTTATCCTTGCCACCGGTCAGGATTGGGGCAGGTCGCGCAAATCTCGCACAAGGATGCCCCAAAGGATAACCTAGCTATTTTATTGAAGTTTCCATTCTGAGAAAGTCTAACTCACCTTTCTGATTTCAGGGTTATTCCTCGGAAAATTTTGCTTTGCTCGTGACAATTTTTCTTCTTCACTTGAATGATTTTCACTGCACTAAAAACTGATTCGTTGAACTGGGATTGATGGTGTTACATATTTTTAGTTGATGTGTGTTCCACTTTGTGGTTTGGAAGGACGCGCCTCAATTCCACCACACTCTTGCCTGACTTACAGTTGTGAGAGAACTGCCTTGAAGTGAAGTTTAAAATCATGTTGTATGTGCCTGTTACCCCCACTCATGCGAGCACGTGGTCGACTTGAGGTCTGTCCTGGTCGAGCTCCGGCTCTAGATATTCTAGAGAAGCATCTGGTGATTTTGCGTCTCCGCGCCGAGGGGAAATCTCAGTCTGATCATTTTTAAGAATGTTCATGTGAACTATGCGTGATTTATATGTTTTGATACCTGATGTAAGAAAATCGTACATTACAAGATTATCATTTCGAATACAGGGTGATACAAGTAACAAAAATTTGACATGATTCTTCAAATTAACATACATTTTCATGTTTCCCGTCACCCATGACGCTATGAACTGGTCGCACCAATTCATATATATGAATGCATGGGAATGTTTACGAGTATACTGAATTTTAAATTTAGAGTCCGTTATTTACTATATTTATTAGTGTTTTGTTGGAACAGACCTGACGTTGTCAATTTTAGGTCGAAAGTGAAATGTTTATTTGCCTGCTTTTATGTTTGTTCTGAAAGCGATTGTTTAAAACAATAGTCCTTAAAGCTACTACGATAGGAATCGAGGTAATCATGGTCCTTTACTTCCAGTAATGAATCTGAGTAATTGTGCTTCTTGGTTGCTTCTACTAATAAGTATAGACTAATACTATTTCCCAACAAGTTGAGAACGTTGAAGCTCTTAAATCGCCTAGAAAGCGTAAAACTGATAAGAGTTTCCGATATGACTGTACTGAACCCTTATTTTCATGTATAATATCTATTTCAGTTCACTTAATGGATTTTTCAAGTAATATTGAGAAAAAATAAAATCCTTTGTAGGTGAAATATGCCACTGCCTCTGTAAATGGTAAACAAATAATAAGACAAAACGTTACATTGGAAATACATTTTAGGGTTTGCGTTTTCCACCCCTTACAACCATGGGGTAAACCAAATAAATTACTGACTAAGTGTCTTTTTGGTAGTACAAAACGTCAGGTCAATTTCAATATTGTAACTTTTTCAGTGCTTGTGAAAAAAATTGTTATACAAATACTAATCCATACAGTTTATTGTATGATTTTCACGATGAAGGTTTTATAAAAACCGCGACACGTGTTTCGCTATACAATAGGTTCTTCAAGCATAAACTGCTACAGTTTATTGTATGATTTTCATCTAGTACCGGCCAGTTCTATTCAATTAACTCGACTTATGGTATTGTTATCAATTTCGTGAGTAAAATGTATTAGACTTTCCTTTCTGTGATACACTTTACATAAAGTACCACATTTATAGATTGATCGTATCTTATAAAACGTCTAATTTGCGTCCGTTTGCCTACAAAGAAAATTTGGAAACTTGCACAGACCAGATGGTTTTAAAAATAAGGGATTCTATGGACATTGAAATGGCAGCAGACCACTTACTGGAAGCTGGTATATCCATACAAAATGAACATCGTCTCACAGCTTGCTGATTTCATGAAAAACTGTCGGATCAAAATACATTCACTGACTGTAAATATATTCAGAAATTACAAGCAATGAAAACTCTGATAGTTGTACTTAGGCACAAATAATCAATTCCATTTATGGACCCTAAACCAGCCACGGGGTGATGAAAATCTGTGGTATGGTACCAAATGACGAACTGGGCCAATAACAAACTAAAAGAACACTAGATGATCTGCTCAGAATAATTATAGGGTTATTTAGTGAATACTGTTTTTTCAAATGAGACTTGATGCAGTTTATAGAAAATTCGAATGATGCCCAGGAAAATGTGACAAATATTCAATCAAGGACATATATGAAACAACACTTTTTTGATAATTACCAAATTTTGATTTGGAAGAATATGATTTCTTCATAATATACTGAAGAGGTTCATGTCGTCCTTCGTTTTCCCGTAACAAAAATGTTAAAATGTCAGGTCCCGTAATTCATCAGTCCCGTCTAACATCATCCGATGTCGACTCCATGGCACCATTTAAATGTTTTTCTTTTGGGCGATTTACTGCAATCTATCTTGTTTGAAGGTGAAGTTGATTTATCACTAATTACTGATAAAATATCATGCAGACATATTGCAAATAACTGGAATTAATACAAATGTCAACGTGTTCACTATGTTATCTAAGACAAAGATCATCGTGCATGAAAATGATACCATATCAGTTCACTACAGAATCCGATCAGATCTCAACAATTAACCTTTGCTAGTTATTTCAAATACTGATTCTCTTGCGATAGTAACAAGAGTATTTCAAACGACTGATCTGATTGGATGATTTTTATAATTCATGTTAACAGAGTGGAAAGTTGTGGTAGAAATATGAGATGTCATTTGCTGAATCAATGAATAACAAAATTCATTCTCGACGCTTATTTCTGAAAAATACTGAGTATAACGTGTGGCCGAGATGTCAAATAGATTAGGTTTCCAACAAAGACGTTGAATCAAACGCAGTTCTTAAATTCACCGATGAGACCACCGCTTGAACGCTAGTTCCTAGGGTGGTTAATTGAAACTATTCTCTACCTTCAAGTTTGTAAACATACGACATTGGCTATCCTTGACAGGAAGCTAACATGGAACTCACATCTACAGAGTAGAGCAAAAAGAGTATACGTGGCTTATGAACAATGTCGGAGGACAGTGGGGCGCGCATGGGGTCTTTCACCCCGGGTGGTCACCTGAATCTACACTGCAATAATAAGACATATGTTAACGTACGGAGCTATTGCATGGGGACCGAAAGTTCTACAAGCAACGGCTATCCAAAAAATATATCAAATTCAGCGATTGGCTTGTTCAAACATCACAGGAGCCTTGGGAACAACACCAACCGCGGCAATGAAATTAATTACTGGTCTAACCCTTCTGAACCTGTACGTTAAGGAGGTTGCGTTAATAGCCATATTACGATTGCGCACGGCTGGTGTAAACCTCGAAGTAGGAATGGGTCAATTGAGGCTGAGCCTGTGGCGGGAAGCGCTTACTGTGCAACCTCTGCTGCAGGCAACAAGCGATGCATT
The DNA here is from genome assembly GCF_000500325.1 of Leptinotarsa decemlineata. Taxonomy (NCBI): domain Eukaryota; kingdom Metazoa; phylum Arthropoda; class Insecta; order Coleoptera; family Chrysomelidae; genus Leptinotarsa; species Leptinotarsa decemlineata. The sequence goes on along the minus strand of NW_019291769.1, from coordinate 5,537 downwards.
TGAACCCAGGTTTGTGTTTAATAAACCCTAAAAAATACAAATAAAGCAGAACATAGAGTCAGATGATACAAATGCAATACGGATTTACACAGACGGCTCAGGGTGTAGAGTGTACTCCAGATCACTAAGCCTAAGAATTGAGTGGGAAATGGGAAGAAATACCAGCGTGGTCCAAACAGAACTGGCTGGTATCTCAATCGCCACAAGAGAATCAACCAAAGAAAGGAATTTCTGACAAAAACATGACAATCTGCACTGACAGCAGACAAGCCCTATTAGCCTTGAACAGAAAACGTATAACCTCAGGGCTAGTACTAGAGTGTCACCAAGATTTAGCCAAAGCCTCGGTAGATAATAACATCATCCTGAGGTGGGTTAAAGGGCACGACAGGAGTAGAGGTAATCGCATTGCCGATTTTTTAGCCAAACAAGCGACTGGACTAAGAATTTTGGGACCCAGTGGCACGTACGGCCTGATGACTTCAACAATTGCGGAACTAGTCAATGCTCAATCCAGGGTGACCCTGGGAAGCTGACACCGAAGAAATATTTGGCAATGCCCAGAAAAAATATACGCCTAACAGTAGGATTCCTGACTGGTCACTGTCAACTAAGGAAACACCTCCATAATATGCAGTATGTGTGAACAGGAAGATGAGACTGTCAGGCATGTCCTGTGCGAGTGCGCGGAGTTATCGTCAATAAGAGAGTGTGTTCGGCGAGTCTTGGCCTACACCTGCCGATATAAAGAAGATGTCTTCCAGTGACCTGTCCGCCTTCCTGGAAAGGACAGGATGGACGATGACCTAGGAGGACAACTCTTCGGGAGGATGTACAATGGGTCACATGTGGCCTAAGTACTGTCTGCTTACACTCACCCTCCCTATTCTACAGATACAGACGACATGGGCTGAGAAGTCTCGGGCCTAACGCATAGATAGCGTTACATTCAAAACTTTTTCAGTTAGAACTTCATTTCAAACGTGATTGTAGAGATACCGATGATGTAGAACGCAGTGGATATCCAAATGAGGTAGTGACACCAGAAAATATTGAAAAAAATCCAAAAAATCATTTTGAATGAGCATTTGACTATGAGTGGGAGCCGCGCGAGCTCACTGTTGACCAGAAACAATAACGTTTCAATCATTCTGGTCAGTGTTTGGCCATGTTTAAACATAACAAACCTGAATGTTTGCGTCGATATGAGAGTGGATGAAACATGGATCCATTACTTCACGAAATGAAAACGATCGTCATCTGAGTGAAGAACAACTGGTGAACCTCGTCCAAAGCACCCAAAAGAACAACAATCGGCTGAAAAGGTTATGTTGTCGGTATTTTGGGATATGCGTGTTGTAATAAATATCCGTCGACTATTTGAGAAGGGAAAAACCATCAACAGTGAATATTATTTATAGCGTTATTGGAGCGTTTGAAGGCTGAAATTGCGGACAAACGACCCCTTTTAAAGAAAACGAAAGTGCTGCTTTATCAAGACCATGCGCAGTGTCACAAATCAATGCCAGATTTCGCCCCCAGCGACTACTGGCTGCTCGCAGACCTATAAAAAATGCTCACCGGTAAGAAATTTCGTTTGAATGAAGAGGTTATTGCTGAAACTGAGGACTATTTTAACCCTCTCAACCATGATTTTTATTCCTTGTCAAAAAAAATTCTGGTCAGAATATTGCTCATGGTCACTAGAATAACTGTCTTGTGTAATTTAAATAGAACATCATCATAGATGTAGAAACTAGGAAGTCGTGGCACCATCAGGTTATACAACACAAAATTTCATACAATTGAAACGAAGTCGCAATTAACAAAACATTTATTTTACATGGAATTTTTTCAAACAATTTTTGAATTTACTCAAACAAAGTAGAATCTGGCATTTTTCACATTGAATTCTTGAACGTCCAGCACATGTCTCTAGTTTGCACCGTTGTTCATGTCCATCTTGGTGTTCCGTGTAATGTTCAATACTGTCATATCTTATGTCATCTGGAGGACCTATGTGTATTTTGTTATCTCTTTTTGGTACAAGAGAACTTCTAGGACTCGGAGTAGAAGATTGCGGTCTGCCTCGTTTTGGAGTATTTGTAGGAAATCCAGAAAAAGCCAGACTTTCTGCAATTATCATGGTGAACTGGAGTGAATCCATATGAAATTGTTGATTTCTCTGAACGATATCACGTCGATATTCCAACCAAGCGTTACAAACAGTCAAATTGAAATAATGAAAAATAACTTGTAAAGTCCATTTTCTGGAACCAATGAAGGTGCAGTAGAGTGTTATCAAAAAATCACTTTTATCTACTCCCCCCATGGACATGTTATACAAACGTATAATTGCTGGACGTTGAACCATGATATATACTCCCTGCCTTTTGTCACATCGCTTTACCTCATCTTCTGGCTCTATTCCAATAAAGTTGGATGCCATGTTGACTAATTTGTTGTCATACCAATGAACAGCAACAACTTCATTGTCACTGGTGACCAACGAGACGCAGCTACCTCGACCAAGTTTTTGTAGCTCCGTTCCATTTTCAGCTGACACTTTTTGAGTCTATTATTTCTTATGGTTCCAGCCATAAAAATACCTCTTTGAAGAAGTTCACGCAGTAATAGAACTGACGTAAAGTAGTTGTCGCAAAATAACTTATGTCCATGATGATCGGGAATTCTGCATGACAAATAAGTCACCAATCCATTTGTAGCTGGATATTTTTCTTGAATATCTATAGAAACGGTTGTAGAGCCTTGATATGCAATAGAACGATATATGATACTTTTACCCCCCAAGGGTTCGGTTTACCCTTTATGTATTGCTTTACTACAAAATGACCCTTGAATGGAATCATTTATTCATCAATACAAAGATTTTCTTCCAGATCTAATTGCTCGCACCTATTTTCGGAAGAACTGATTATAGGACGTACTTCCAAAGTTTATCACTTTTATCATAATCTGCATTCACGTCAACAATATGAAGATTATTCCTAAGACTTTCGAATCTATTCCTTGACATTCCAATGTCACTTACAAATTTTATCTTTGAGGCGAGTGTCCAATACATCCTCAATCTGGGAAAACGAATTATACCCATTACAATATGTAATGCAACAAGTTTTTTCATTTCTTGTTCATTCGTATTGATGCTTTTTCCACCTTGATAAACTGAATACATTCGGCGAATTTTGGCCTACACCTGCCGATATAAAGGAAATGTCTCTCAGTGACCTTTCCACCTTCCTGGAGAAGACAGGATGGACGATGACCTATGAGGACAACTCCTCGGAAGAATGTACAATGGATCACATGTGGCCTAAGTGCTGTGGGCCTACACTCACCCTGCATACTCTACAGATACAGAAGTGGTATTGAAATGTTACATCGGCGTTGAAATGATTCTGTGGCTTTTGATCTAGATGATGGTGGATGATGCCAATTTTGAACAAGAAAAACGCGTTTTCTTTCTTATATCCGGGACTTTTCAGCTCTGATGTTATTTTTTGTGTAATTTCTGAGAATTGGAACGTTATTTTCGAAACTAAAATCAGTCGTTTCTTCGTCCACGACATTGAGAGAGAGAGAGAGAAATTAGCTCAACGAGCAACTCTATCATCAAGCTGGAATCGATTCAGCAGAAGGCCCACATGGTACTTACAAGAAAAAAGATGTAACAAATCTGGTACTTACAAAGAAAATGTTAAGATAAGAAAAGCTTCGAAAACGCTATAGCCTTTTCAATTGATTTTTAAAGACCTGAAGTGGTATATCAAACAGATCTAAGTTATTATTATGATACTGATTTCCCAGCTTTAAACTACGAGGCATCGCACTGTTCAAAGCATAATTGGTATGAAAAAAATGTATATGAAAAATGTCAGGATTTCTCGTATCTTATTGTTTGATATGAAAAGTTTTTAGTTAGTGTGTTAAAGCCAAATGGGATAAATTCATTATTTCGGTTACTGTACATATAAACCCAAAACACGTAAAATGTGAATTTTAATTTGATATCTTGTAACCCTCCAAATCTTAAACTTTCAAAGGTGAAAACTCAAAGTTAAGAATATGGAAGTTATGTGCTTATAGGCTGCCCAGATTGTTACGGGGAGGGTGGGAGTAAGTTTCNAAATAAGGAGTATAGTTATATGATATATTTTTTGAAAGGTCTCTTCATTTTCTATTAAAAATTTGTATCGTTTTCAAGTTCATAGCAATTCGATGAAATACACTCAAAAACGGAAACGTGATGCTAAACGTTATGAAATGTAGAATACAAAAAAGAACTTTGGATGTTAACGAAGTAAATATGAAAAATGTTCACCGCGAACGTCTTGGCAACATCCAAATCTCAAATTAAACTCTCATCCAGTGAGGATTTTCCGTTGATCAGTAGCGGCAATTTTGCCGAATAGTATGACCATTAAGAGACAAAGTACACTCAACAGAAAACATAACGTCTTCTAATTGAATGATATTATTGTTATTCAACATGTCCATCATTTGTTCACAAAAATAAGTTCTTCTATCAAAATCGTCTTCCATGAGCTCCAAAGTAGGTATCATTTCATAGGGATGAAATTTCTCCTGTTGTGTTCGGGTTTTATCTCCGTAACCAATCATTTGTTTAAACTGTTATTTTATACATTTTCGTTAATTTAACCATTTGTCAGACTTGAAGTTAACGAACTTTAAACTTAAATTGAGATACTGAGAACTAATGTTGTAACATACAAAACAAGTTGACGAGGCGTTTTAAACTAACGGTGCCACGGAAATTATTAACAGTTTTTAGATGATATCATCTATAAAGAACATTGCTATGGTTTTTGCTTACTTTTTTATTATCAATATCTCAACATGAAATAAGTATTAAGTATATTGCAATGAGTTTTGAATGTATTTTATAGAATTTCGGTAACCACATGATTTTAATTTATTTTATCTTGATTGTTGCAATTAACTTGAAAGCGATAACATTTTTGGATAGAGAATGAAGACACCTTTTTGCTTATTGTTCCTTGAGATATGGGCGGTAAATTAGGAAATTTATCATGAAATAGGTGAGCTACTTCCTCTTGTGTTCGTGTTTTATCTCCGTAACCAATCATTTGTTTAAACTGTTATTTTATATCCGTTAATCTAAGCATCTGTCAGATTTGAAGTTAACGAACTTAAACTTGAATCAAAATACTGACAACTAAAGTTGTAACAAACAAAACAAATTGACAAGGCGTTTCAAACTAACGGTGCCACGGAAATTATTTACAGTTTTTTAAAGGATACCATCTAAAAAGAACATTGGTATGGTTTTGGCTTACTTTCTTATTATCAATACCTTAACATGAAATAAGTTTTGAGTATATTGCAATAAGTTTTGAATGTATTTCATCGAATTTCCGAAACCACATGATTTTAATTTATTTTATCTTGATTGTTGCAATTAACTTGAACGCGATAACATTTTTGAATAGGGAATGAAGATACCTTTCAAAAGATATATCATAAGCCTATACTTC